>JANIVZ010000011.1:0-230448 GCA_030578175.1 Dujonia santamariae
AATTGAACACAATCTGCTCATTTATTCTTTTCTGTGGATAGCTTAATCTATAATAATTTATATCAATTTATCAAGCCGAGCTCTTATATTGAAAATATCGTAAATTGTCATCAACTTGGATAGTCTGACAAAGTGTTTTTTTAGAGATACATATACGTAAGGGATGAATAATTATTCGGATAGTAATAATCCTGAAAAGGAGCATGATCAGATGCAGCATCAGCAACAACAACAACAACATCATCAACAACATCCGCAACAACCGAATACAGATGTGAGCCAATCGAATTCTAACCCCATAGTTGGTGGATCTGAATATTCAAATAATCCAGCTTATCTTGATTCTCAATGGGCTTCTAATTTTTTAGTGGACCCGAACCATGATATCTTATATGATATGGATTATACAAATAATGATACAGGTATGAGTAATGTTCTGTCAAGTATGCCTACCAATTATCAAAACATACAATATGTGCAACATCTTCAACAACATCAACAACAGCCGCAGCAACTTAATCATCAACAACAGCTGCAACAAGCACCACAAATACAGTCACAATCTCAATCACAACCTCAACCTCAATCTCAATCACAACCTCAACCTCAATCTCAATCACAATCTCTACCACAATCTCAATCTCAACCTCAACCTCAACTACAAGGACAAGGACAAGGACAACCTCTCACTAATCTACAAACACTATTAAAAAATGGTTCTAAGGATGACTTTAATAGGACGCCTGCTTCTAATATTTCTACTCCAACAAGTACTACTGGAAAAGGTAATAAAGTTAAAAGGCCTTGTGACCACTGTCGTAGAAGAAAAACTAAATGTGTTATAATACCGGGGACCAATAATTGTGCACAATGTGAAGCTAAATCTTTGGCTTGTACATATATCGACCTGCCAAGAAGAAAATCTCAAGATGAAGAGTCGAACTCTTTAAATGCTGATTTCCAATCAAATAAGAGATCAAAATTACTGAAAGAGACTTCAAACCCAAATTTAGCATTACTCCAAGGTAATGATCTGAACAATAATGGTAATATAATACCTCCGAATGTAATGATTAGGGATGTTGCACCAGTTAAAGACTACTCAATGGTAAATAACTCCCTTCTTAAGAAGACACTTTCACTACAATTCCCAAGATCAAGTTTTTACGTGGGACCAACGTCTTACTTGTATGATATTAATTTACTTAACTTGATTATTGATTCACAAAATAACAATAACAATAATAACAGTAATAATAACAATAGTAATAACAATACTACTACTAATAAGAATGATGGAGGTAAAATTGAACAAATTAATTTGAGCAACTCAATTTCCTTACGTAAAGTGAGTGATAAGACTCAATTTGTTCTTAAAGATGACCAATCTCCACATTCTTATCTGGCAATGTCAAATGATGTTGATATGATTGAAAAGTTCATTGCACCACATGGTCAAATTTTAATTGACTTGTACTTTAGAATAATTCATCCAAGTTATCCAATTTTGCATAAGAAAGTTTTCTTGGAGAAATATTCTAGAACCCATAGAGAATTTAGTGCACCATTATTAGCCGCAGTTTATGTTTTGGCTATACAGTGGTGGGATTATGATCCACAGTTAAACAGATTCCCTAAGCCAAACTCAGAAATAATATTGAAAATTGCCATCAATAATTATTTACTGGAAATTTTGAAGAGACCAAAATTAAGTGCTGTTCAGGCAGGGTTATTATTACTACAATGTAAACATATTTTGTTAAGTCAAAATCTAGAAAAAAATAATAATAATAACAATATGGGAAACGGTAACACAAGTAATAACCAAGATATTAATGGTGCATCCAATGGAAATAACGAAAGTAAAAGTGATGCTGATTTTAATGATTGGGTACTTTGCTCTCAAGTTGTATCTTTAGCTGAGGAACTCGGCCTTGGACTTGATTGTCATGGTTGGAAATTGCCGAAATGGGAAAGAGGACTTCGTAAAAGATTAGCATGGGCAGTCTATATGGAAGATAAATGGTTATCATTGAAAAATTCCAGACCGTCGCATATAAGTGAGTCCAACTGGATTGTATTACCACTTGCAAATGAAGATTTCCCAGAAAAGCATGGTGATGGTGATCTTAAGGAAGGATCATCTGATATCGATAACGGTAAGAAAATATTTCGCAATTTGATTGATTTAACTATGATTCTATCAGATATCGTAAATCTGTTTTTCTCAATGAGAGCCATGAACGATTTAACTGAAGTTCATCAGGTACTTAAGCTAGCTAAGCCTTTACAATTAAGGTTAAGGAACTGGTATCATAGTTTGCCAATAGAGTTGCAGATGAATTCTGTACAACCAAGGAAACTTTGTTCTAATGGCTATTTGCAATTAGCATATTTTGCAACAGAATTAACTTTACATAGAAAGATCATCACCACGATATATAGGCAATTAAAACAGTCTTCAAATCCGCCACACAAGGAATTGGTAACTGTATGTCGTACCGCTGCCAAAACGAGATTGTTGGCTTCGATTGAATTTGTTAGAGATTTAAAACCGGAACATATACATTCGTTTTGGCATTCATCTTCTGCTTCAAGTTTTACCCTCATTGGAACTTTTGCGGCTATTTTGTTCATTTCATCAACAAGTAAAGAAGAAGAAGAATTCTATAAGGAACAGGTTTTCAACTATAGGTGGATTTTAAAAATTTCTTCGAAAGGGTTTGATCAGGTTGGATTTGCATTACAACAATTAGATTTGGTGCTAAACCATATACCTGGATTATTAATCGAGAAGGTAGGGTTACCAATGGTTGTACCAAATGTTCCAACTATTGATTATAAAAGAATGAACAGCAACAATAATACAAAACAATCACCACATAGTGTTGCATCTCAAGGACAACGTGGTCGCCCAAGAACTTCTTCTCAACAATTTCAACAACAATCTCAACATAGGCCATCTAATCTGACTTTTGTTGCATCTCCGCAACAATACAACTCTCCTTTGCAAACCACAACTTCGCAAACAATCTCAAGAGGTGGACAATTGTTTGCTAATTCACCACAATCATCGCAAGGTTTGTCTCCAAAGGATGTAATAAAGCAACAACGTTCGATGAGTGGAGGGAGTGGAAATAACCATAAGCTAATGGATGACTCTGGCGCAACTGCAGTTCTTATGCTTGAGAAAAGTCCAGCTTCAGGACATTCACCTGCTGGTTCACTCTCTGCACCAACTGATGATAACATATCTAATACTTCGGAAAATAATTAGGGAAACTTAAGCTAATCTTATAAGCTAAACTTACATTTTGACTTTTTTTTTTCTTTTTTTCTTTTTCTTTTTTCTTTTCTTTTTTATTTTAATATATATATGTATATTTTATAGTTGTTAGGATATTTCTTCTTCATCATCGTCTAAGTCATATTCAATTGCATTTATGTGAGCACTTCCTCTTCCACTAACACTTGCCTTTTTCTCTCTATTTGGATTAATCAAATGGTGTTAAGTAAGCTTCAGCAATTACTCTGGCTCTCGCGTTTAAGAATAACTTCATTTCACTGATTTCCTTGTCTACATCTTCCATGAATTCTATAATAAAATCAACTAACTTATCCTTTAACATTTGCTCGGTATGGAAGTTGGTAATCAAAAAGGAAATATCATAGCCTTTAATTGGAACTCTTCTCAAAATGAAGAAATTCTCAGCTCTTGAAGTCAAGAATCTGGTAAACTTGTGAACTAAAATTTGTTCAATTTCATCAGCTTGTTTAATTTTTATTGAAATTCTTACTGAGTTGACAGAAGGTTCAATAAGAATTTTCTCATTCTCATTTCTGGCTATTATCATTGGGTTGAGAATCAATTCAGGAGTATGGGTATTATCAACTTCTATCTCTGGGCGATTATGTCTTTCTACTATTTGAGATGAAAAATCTTCAAGACATATAGCAGCGGTAAGTGAGGATCTCACTGCGGTCAAGTATGGTTTAAGTGATTGAGACTAAGACGTTAGTATATTGAAGAAAGAAAAGGGAATTAAAATAACAGGCATCAATAAAAGATAAATAATAGATAGTAAGCATGCCTCTATAAGAATTTCAATTGTTCCAATATTTACTTACCATATTGTCGTGGTTATGTATTGTATACTTGAGAGTTGTCCCTCGCTGTCTATCTGATATGACTTTAAAGGAGTGTGCGTCCTGTAAAAGTGGGGGCAGTACACGACAAAAACTATTGTACTGCAGATAGTCACAAAATGATATCCATTAAACTTTTTTGCAACCATTAACAAATTCAATTACATTGTTCGGGCACTGGCTTCTCTTCCACAGGCTAGCAGAGTCGTCAATATAGCTACCTTAATTTCTGGAAAATCATATATGCTACAGTATTTATATTTACAATTTCATTCAATAAGATTTGGATTAATTATCTATGTTTCGTTTACATTTCCTACTTAATAATTAAGCACTAAATGCTTTTTCTTTAGTGGTTTTTCGTTGTCTTGCTCCATTGATCTCTTCTTCGGATTCTCCCGGTTGTTATTTTCCTGTTCTTTTCTCTTTTGTAACAAAGCTGTTAAGCTTTCTAAAGTTCGGGTAACAGATTTTAAATACTCAGTTTCAAGTTCTTGGTTTGAATCAATATTAGACGCAAGAACTGTTCGTAAATTTTTGTATGGATGAGCTCCTTCAACTTGGTTAATGAACTTAGGTACTAAGTCAGTTAAATTTTCGGAAATAACATATTTGTCATCCTTTTCCAATAATAATATCTTAGTTTCCATACCATTGCTTGCATCCGTTTCTTGTTTGGCCAATACTAATAATGAATCTGGCTTGTTCATATACTCATTTAATAACCAAGACCCACAAGATACTACAGCAACCTCTCTCTTCCTTTCAAATTGTTGTTGCTGTATTTTAACGTCTTTAACCAAGCTCTCCCATATCTCGTCCAATTCGTGATCTTCTAGTGTGCTTACAGTTTCATTATTTATGTCATTCTTAACGGTCTTCATAAAATCCTCTTTTGATCCCGATACAACCTTTTTAAATTCAGAGTTTCTTCTTAACTCATTTTCAATTAAATCCTTCTTCAATTTCATATTTTGAAATTTTTCATCCACAACGTCCCAAAATAATTCCAATGGGGTAGACCCATCTCTCCCGCAAATTTCAATAAAACTTTCTTCACCTTCCAATATTGGGAATATTTTTTGGAATGTTGTGTTGGAATTTATCCTTTTTTTAAGCAGCAATAATAATTTCTTGAAATCATCTCGTGCCTTTCTATCAGATCTATAATTTTGTTTGGAAATCTTGTCAACTTTGTCTTTAAGTTCGCTTATTACATTAGGGTAAATTTTGGACTTATATAACTGCAAAATGTCAACCGATGTCAAAATATTAAAATGCTTATTTGCTATGAATCTTGGATCAACTATGAGTCTAGCGTATAAATCTTCCCAGGAATTGGAATGATAATAATTAGAATTATTTAAAATATAAGATTCTAATTCACTCAAAGCTTGCATTCTTTGATCATTCAATTCATTTTCGTGTACCTCTCTCAACTTAGTAATAAATTTATTGAAGGATTCCCATATTTCCTTGTCAGATAAAATTGAATGCTTATAGATAGAATTATCTTCTTCAATCAATTTCCTTTTTATCGTCAGCCATCTAGTGTTGTATTTTAGCACCCCCTTCTTTTGATAGTCTGATAACAATTCCATAAAATTGGATTCAAAAGTTTCAATGATTGAAGACTTATTGGTAAGTTCATCTTTTATTCTTTCAATAAGATATTCATCATATAATGCCTTTCTTTGTAATGAATCTGGAATCAACCAATATCCTGGTTCGTTAATGAGTTCAGACATTACTTTTTGGAATGACCAAGTCGAATCAACCTTGAAAGATTTAAGTAAAGACTTGAATGCAGCATTTGCTTCTTCTGGTGAATTTGGAGATTGAGAAAGTAAAAGAGAATTTTCAACTGGTTTTGCTGAAAGTAGTTTATCAATGGATGATTCTATGATTTCTGCCGATTCTCCTCTTACGCTCTCTATTGCTTTTTCTGTGACTTCTATATCGATACTACCGCCAACTGCAACATCACTTTCGATATGATCACCATCTTCATTGGGATTAACAGCCAATGTATCTTGGCTCACTTCAGTTCCAATATTTTCTTCATCTTCTACCTCAATCTTTGCTTCCTCGCTGTCTTCCTTCTGTTCTTTCTTTAACTCCTCGGGTATCTCCCAGGTAGTTTCCTGTGTTAATTCATTGTAATAATACTCTCGTCCATCATCATTTTGATAAACTTTCCAAGACCCTTCTGAAGCTTCAGGGTTTGTCCAACTGGTTTCTTGAGTTTCAGAATTGTAATAATATGTTCTACCTTCATCATCTACAACAGTTTCCCAACTCATGATATACTGAAGCCAAAAAGTAACGCTTCTGTTCAACCTCTTTATTGAATTACTCTCGTAATACCAACCAAATCTTTGTCTACACATCTTTGTTACTTTTCACAATTGATTGTATACAGGATCCATCGAATAAAGAGATGTTTAAATAATTTGCAGCCAATCCACAAATACCAAGTGTACAAACAAACTACGTCAAAAAAATACCTGGATAAAGAAAAATAAAGGTCTTCGACTTTTGTTTACCTCTCCTTTAATTTCAGTGTCCTCTGAAGTGAAACTATTTTGGTTTATATTGTTTTTATAATGGTGTACACTATTGATGAACTTTTTCAACTAAGACATTCAAGTGAACGTATTGAACATTCTATAAATGAAATGTTGGTATACCTTCAAGGTATACAGATGAATAATCATCATAATAAAAACAAAATCATTACTAAGATGAAAAAGAGAGGTAAGAAAAGTCAAGAACAGTGTAAAGAGGACCATCAACAATCGTCACTCACCAACACCCTTCTCGATTCAAAGACATCAAGGTTAACAATTCCACCACTTCATGCACAATTTCAAAAACCAGTGTACTCTGACAACAGTATAGGTCCATTGTATCCTCTAATTCCTCAAATCCATCCATTTGGCTTATTAAATGTTCCACATGGTACTAGAGTTTATTGTGTGCCTACTGGACTGCCAATTCCAGTTGGTGCGATTCCTTTACCGCTTTTTAACACTGATTATGTACACAAACTTCCACAGGGACCAATATTCCAATATCATTTTCATCCAATTAATAATAACTACCATTATCAATCATTTTCAACTCAAGAAAATGATGATTCTTACACTTTTGAAGAATCTTCAGACAGTAATATCTTAATTCAATTACCTCCACAATAGTATTAAACATGATTATCCTGCATACATTTCTAGATGATGATGCATATACATATCTTTATAAATGAATTTAAGTATTTAAATTTTTTTTATACTATCCAGGTATATTTAACAATAAAGTGATTATTAAAGAATGCAAGAGATACTAAAGTCAGAATGGCAGTATTATAGTTTAGAAATGTAAGTATGATCGAAATTAAGAGAGTTGAAAAATCCTAGTGGGAAATCGAGAACCGATGAGCATATAAGTTTTACGTACTAAAATGGCTACTACCTGGGCAATAGGATTGTGTTGAGATTTGTTTTGGGGAAATACATTCATTAAAACAGATGGTGAGACGATTGAGTGGGGATAAATCATGTGGTTCTCGTTTCCAGATACGGTTCAGTGACTAGGATGGTATTATGCAGAAGAAATTTATAGAGATGGAATGATGGTCGAAGTATTAGAATAATATACTAACAAACTAGTGTTGTAGATCCTCAGTATGTTCAAGATCATGTGAATTACTTAAAAGAATTCTCCATAGACGCTCTTTCTCTTAAATCGGTAATATTAGCAAGTCTTGGTAAATTATATGGGATTATTGGTGAATCGATCACGCTAGATATTTTGGAAATTCTGAAAAAGACTCAAACAAAGCTGTTAGTAAGAACTCAAATTGAAGATAAAGAAAAGCTTATAAACAGTCTACTTGCATTTACATTCAACTTGAGTAAATACGGTGGAGACTTGGATATAAGTTGTTATATTAAGATTGTAAAGACCTCACCTTACCTTGGGTTGAGTATTGACAATGACTTCATATAGAGTCCCAGGAACCACATCGCTCAAAAATATATAAGATGTTAAAGATCTCGACAAGTAACCTTCAATCATTGGATGCCATAAAAAAAACCTACAATAGGCGAGAGAGGTACTAAGAACTGGTCCTGCGAGCCACGCCATTTATTTCAGAAATGAGCCTCCTTTGAACAACATTACTGTTATACATCGAAACATATCCCTTATTAACCTGGTGAATTTGATTTTCAACTATAAAAATAAATATCACATTATAGATATAACAACACATCACATTCATTTCCCTGTATATATTGAAAATTAATGTACATATTAAGATGTCATTTTGTAAAAGGTAAGTATAACCATGAAACATACCCAATTCCTGCATACGATTCCTATCTTGCTGGATTAATTTCATCATTCTCCACAAATCTTTTGACAGAAAGGAAATGGGATAAAGACAAGTCAAAGAGATTGTGAACACTATAAATTGAATTCGATCTAACTGCTGATAAGTTGTTACTAGGAAAGAATTTGGCACTTCGATCTTCAAGAAAAGTTTACTGGTAGAGCAAGAACTAGCTTTCGTTAAATATTCCTGTACTCTATTTTGCCCCCTCATGGTTAAGCTTAAACCTTTCTGGCAGCCATTACTGTGGACAACCGCAGTTACGTTTGCCTTATTTATGTCATTATGTATGGCAGACTTTGTGCCCGTGGTGAAGCAATCAAAAGAAGATAAAATTGCTGATGGTTATGCGTATTTTGAAGATTCTGCTACTATTATAGGATTAAGAAAAGATCGCTTGATCATTTCGTATGATGATGGTAAAACCTGGAAAAAGGTAAAGGAAACTGCGTCTGATGATATTGTTACATTTTCAATGGATCCATACTTTCGAGAAAGGGCCTTTGCAATTACCGCTGATAAGAATCAATATGTAACTTATGATAAGGGTAAAAATTGGAAAAAATTTAATGTGTTGGATTCTTCCAATAATCCTTACAAGATTGATTCTGTTCCCAAAGTGTTGTACAATTCAAAGAACATCAATTATGTTATGTTTGAGTTTTACTCCTGTCCTGAAGACGATATCTTTTCTGAAAATTGTGGACACGTTTATTTTGTTTCCAAAGATGGATTTAAATCGAACCCGACTGAGTTGTCTGCTATTGATGTTAATACTTGTGTCTTTGCAAGAAGTTCATTACAACAGAATGAAAATGAGAGTTTAAAGGATGAGACAATCTTGTGTACCCAAAATAAGTTGAACTCATTTGGTCATATTGTGGAATCTAAATTATTTAGATCCGATGACTTCTTCAATCGTAACGTTGAAGAAATTGCCCATGAAATATCTAAATCGGGTTCAATTACAGATGTCAGAGTTGTAGCCAACTTTATTGTATTGATTGTTAGAAATGATAAATTCAATAAGAAATCAGGTGTTTCTTTTGTCGTATCGAGGGATGCAAAGAAATTTGAAGTTTCTGACTTATCAATCAAAGTTGTCTATGGAGAAATGCAATTACTTGAAAGCTCTCCACTGTCTATTTTTGTGGTCATTACTGATTATAATAACAGTGACGAAGATATCTCATTATCGACTATATATTCTTCTGACTCTACAGGTTTGAAATTTACCAAAAGACAAGAATTTGTCAAGAGTAAATCTATTCTGAAAATTCAAAATATTGATGGTTCATGGATTACACTTGTAGCTGATGATCCTAATAAAACAGATGATACCGGTGACAAGCCAAGTCTTATTGATTTTTTCTTGGGTGATGGTTACAAGAAGAATGTTAAATCTCTTATCACAATCGATGATGGTAAGACTTGGAATCCATTAATTGTTGAAGATTGTGATGGAAATGAAGCATGTTCATTACATTTACTCTCTCCTACTGAACGTGATGGTGAGGGTAAGTTTGTAACTGGACCAACTCCTGGTATTTTGTTTGGTGTTGGTAATATAGGTGAATATATCGATGACGATGTCACTAAAATGCATACATGGTACTCTAGAGACGGTGGTGTTAGTTGGAAATATGCACTTGATGAACCATGTTTATTTGCATTTGGAGATTTGGGTAATATCATTATGGCAATCCCATATTATGAAAAGGATTATTCACTGACTGATTATTACTACTATTCAGTGAACCAAGGTAAATCGTGGGTTAAAGTAGTCATTAATCATTCAATTTATCCATTAACATTAACCACTACCATTGACGGTACTTCAACTCAGTTTTTGCTTACCGGTTTGGTTGATAAGACCCCTGACGACAATGAAGATTTTGATTTTAATGAGATAATTTATTCCATTGATTTTTCAAAGGCATTTGATGGAAAGGTTTGTAGTACTAAGAATGATGATTTTGAACCAGTTTATGCAAGACTCAATCGTGATGGTGAACCAAATTGTGTTTACGGTCATAAGGAAAAATTCTGGAGAAGAAAGCAAGAAAGCGAATGTTTTGTCAACAATCTTTATGAAGATGTAAAAATTGAGGTTGAAGCTTGTGAATGTACAAAAGATGATTTTGAATGTGATACATTTTTCAAGTATGATTCTGAAAAGAAAGAATGTATCATTGATTATAACATAGTATCTTCGTATTGTGCTCAAGAGAAGAAGGGTACCACTTTCACAGCAAATGACTTGAGGAAAATTCAAGGTAACTTGTGTACTATTAAAACAGAAATTCCCAAGGGAATTGAAATCAAATGTGAAGATTATAGCGGAGAAGACTCAGATGGTAATAAATCTAGTGAAATAGTTAGTGCACTAAATACCTTCCCTGGCGAAATGACCCAATATTCCTATTTTGAAGAAGGTGAGTCGTTTGGTGGAGAAAATGTTATTATTAAATTAGATAGGGAGATTTGGGCTTCGAATGATGGTGGAGTTAATTTTGTTCGTATAGAGCTACATGAGGATTGTACTGGTTATATTACTGGCTACGTCCCAGGACATGTTATTCTTTTAACTGACACAAAGAATTTCTACGTTTCCGTTGATGGAGTAAATTTCTTGAAAAGGCATGAAGCGCCAAGTTTACCAAGTGAGTTAAGCCCTAGCGCCGTCAGCTTCCATAGGACTGATACAAACAAATTCATCTGGTACAGTAACGAAAACTGTATTAACAAGTATTCTAGCGATTGTGAAATTGTTGCTTATCATACAACTGATGGTGGTCTGACTTTTGAAGAATTAAAAAGGAATGTTCAAGTTTGTGATTACATTTCTCCAAATTTGGAAAATGTAAAATCTGACTTTAACAACACTATTTATTGTTCCACTATAGATAAGTCATCGCTCAAGAAACTGCTTGTGAGTACTCACAACGACTTTAAGGACCAAAAAGAAATATTTGACCACGTTGTTGGTTATGCACTTACTGGAAAATTTGTACTTGCAGCTACTGTTGACTCCGAAAATGAATCCTTAAAGGCTAAGGTTACTGTTGATGGCGAATCTTTTGCAGATGCCAAATTTCCAAAGGATATTCAAGTTAACGCTCAACAGGCTTATACTGTTTTAGACTCGATTACTAAATCCATCTTTTTGCATGTAACAACTCATAACGTAGATGGTCGTGAGTTTGGTGCAATTCTCAAGTCTAATTCTAATGGTACCTCATATGTGTTATCATTGAATTATGTGAATAGAAATAGGATTGGGTATGTCGATTATGATAGAATTGATGGCTTGGAAGGTACGATACTTGCAAACACGGTGGAAAATTACCAGAATGTTATAGATAAAAATGATCCTAAATTATTGAAAACTCAAATTTCTCATAATGATGGTGCTGAATGGAGCTATTTATTACCTCCAGCCGTTAACTCAAGAGGAGAAAAATACCCTTGTCTGGGCTCTTCATTGGCTAAATGTTCTTTGAATTTACATGGATTCACTGAGAGAGCTGATTATCGTGATACCTATTCCTCATCTTCAGCAACTGGTTTACTCATTGGAGTTGGCAGTGTTGGTGAACATTTAGAACCTTATTCTAAGTCTTCCACATTCTTAAGTAGGGATGGTGGAATCACTTGGAAAGAAATTATGGACGGTGTTAATATGTGGGAATATGGTGACCGTGGAACCATACTTGTTTTAGTTAACGGTAAGGAAGAAACTGATAAAATTAACTATTCTCTTGATGAAGGTGAAACTTGGAAAGAATATAAGTTTGCTGAAACCCCAATTAAAGTCTTGGATTTAGCCACTGCGCCATCTGATTCATCGAGAAAATTTATTGTGTTTGGTTCTAAAAGATCGGATCGTGACCGTACCTTATCTTACTCTATTGATTTTACCAATGTTCATCAAAGACAATGTCAACTAGATTTAGACAATCCTGAGAAAAATGATTATGAATATTGGACTCCAAAGCACCCAAACCTTCCAGATAATTGTCTTTTTGGGCACGAAGCGAAGTACTTACGTCGTGCTGTTGGTCACAATGATTGTTTCATTGGTAGTGCTCCGTTGAAAGAAGGTTTTAAGACTGTTAGAAACTGCCCATGCACAAGAAGAGACTTTGAGTGTGATTATAATTTTTTTAGAGCGGCTGATGAAACTTGTCATTTGGTTGGTGGGTTGACCCCAACAGATCGTCAAAATGATTATTGTGAAGTTGAAGGTGCGTTTCAATATTTTGAATCTACCGGGTATAGGAAAATTCCATTATCGACTTGTGAAGGCGGTAAGAATTATGCCAATTGGGACGTTCATCCATGTCCCGGTAAGGAATCGGAATTCAACAAGTATTACGGAAATGAAATATCTGGAATTAAGTGGTTGTTTGTTATTGGTATCCCTATTTTTGTGTTCTTATTTTCTGCCTGGTTTGTCTATGACAGAGGTATTCGTAGAAATGGTGGATTTAAAAGATTAGGACAAATCAGATTAGATTTGGAAGATGATGATGGTGGATTCCATCCTATTGAAGAGAATAATGTTGATATTGTTGTCAATAAGATTGTCAGTGGTGGTATCTTTGTAGTTGCGGCATCTATTGCAACATTTAAGACACTTCGTAAGATTGATCGAATGATGTTTGATAAATTGTACTCACAAATTTTCCGTAGATCTAGGTCTGGTCAACTGAGAAGTTATGTCCTGGTTCCTAGTGACATCCATGCCGATGAAGAAGAATTATTTCGTGATGATTACGAAGAGGAATTGAATGAAGATGGAATGCAAATCAATACAAACCCATTCCAAGATGATCCAGCTGATCTTGGTGATGAAGATGATCTCACAAACTTCCATGATGAAGATAGGGACGCTAGAGATGTAGACTCAAGGCTCTTCAATATTGATGATCAATCAGATGAAGAACGTCCATAACTTCAAGTGATTTGGTAGTAAAAAAAATAACAATAAAAAGATATAGAAAAGAATATATGACATAGTATTTAATTAGTACCTTGTAACATCTGTTTGGTTGATTATATAGCAAAACGAGCAACACAATACAAAACATTCAAAAAAAAAAAATAAAGAAGGAATTGACGCGGACAGGAATCGAACCTGCAACCTTTAGGTTTGGAATCTAAAGCTCTACCATTGAGCCACCGCATCACCCTTGAATTAAAAATACCAAAACTTCTCAAACCTGTATTTAATACACCTGTACACTCTTAACGATTTTTTACTCAAGGTTGCAAAATGTTTTGTTATAACAGGTTAATGGATTCAACTTTTTACCGGAACCAGACATACATGGGCAGTAAAACTTAGATAGAAGTTAGATACATTTAGATAGAAAAAAAAAAAAGTTAACCCGTATTAGACAATGAAGTCCACTGGTAATTTCACTTGGAAATGAACTTCGTTCAATTGCTTTCCAAATATAATAACAATGGATATACCTGAAATTACCGATTAAGAAGAGTATGTTTGATCTATACCTGAAGCTATATGCTTGCCAATTGAATTTCAAATTCTTAAGCTTAACATTATTAATATTTATTGTCAACCAAAATCATAAAAAAAATATATTGAATCCAATATATCTGGAAGGGAAATTTAATATTTGATCCTACCACTTAATAACTTAACTTTTTATGCACATTATTTATTTTTTATTATACAATTATAATCCTATCTCATTTTTCTTTTGATCTACCTTTTTTGCATATCCATTTCATGTATTAAATCTTCTGGGTTTACAGTTCCCATCATATCAGCTTCACGAATTCTTTGATCTGATACATCATTCTTTGATTTTCTGAAAAGAGCAAAGTAAGGGATCAAGTACAATAAACTTATGAAAATGGTGGAACCAATTGCACAAGCCAATGATACACCAACTACTTTACCCTTTGACATGAATTTTCCAACATTTTTAAGACCGGCTGATGATTGGAATCCAAAAGAATCATTAATTAGGATTGATAATATGAGACCCAAAGAAGATGATGATTTAGCTGATGTCGTGTAGGCATAAGGGATCCAATTAGTACCATTGAATATAGCAGCATTAACAAGACCATAATCCTTCAACTGGAATGCACCAGTTACCATCAATGCTTGATTTTTATTAAAGAATGTTCCATTATTTTGAGAATTGGAACTACTCAATGTCAATAATTTCATATCCGATATCAAAGTATTTGATGTATAATTAATATCAGAATCCAAGGGGATCCAATTTTCACCGTTGAATCCACTAATAAAATCATCTCCGTATGCTAAGAATCTTCCCCCAACATTACCGTTGTTATCAACCATAATGAATTTGGAAACTGTCGATGACAAGCTGTTGATTGAATTTGAAATTGGCTCAAACACTTGACTAACAAAATTGTACGCAATGAAACGTTGTTGTTGACCACCGTATGAAATCAGACCACCAAGTAAAATTTGATCAATTGTGAAAAATTTAATATCATTAATAATACTCGAACTTCCAATTGAATTATTGTTCGTTGGCTGCAACCATCTAGTGTTTACTACATCGTAAATACACAAACCTGCACACTCAAGGGACCCAGCTGATTGGAAGTTACCTCCAACTGCTAATTTAGAATCACTATCATGAAAGGCAAGAGCATTAACGCTTAAGTTCTTGGAATCAAGACTTAAAGCAGCAGGCTGAATATCGGCAAAACTATTAGTGGTTAAGTTATAAATGACCACACCCGCAGGTTTAGTAGATCCATCAACAATAATGGAGCCATTAGTACCAATAAACAAATTGGAAGTATCTGGTCCACCGTAGAAGGATTGAACTACTGAATTGTTCCACGTAATTTTACCGTTAAGTTGTTGGACTGTTCCATTATTAATAAGAACCAAGTTGGATAATCCATTTGTAGTATTGAAACTACCACCAAGCACACTTAATGTGCTATTAATGTATAATGAATCGCTTATGAAACTGGTGTCATTGGTACTACTAACATTAAAATTGAAACTTGTGAATGAGTTATTACTTCCAGTGTTAATGGTTGCCTGATCTGTACTATAAAGGTCCATAATATTAAACGACGAGGTTGAACCTAAAATCTGTTGCTTGGATTGCAAATTAGCAGCAGCAGAAATGTCATTTAAATTATATGGATCATTAGAAATCCATTGAGAGTTGGTATTATCCCAAACTTGACTGCTTCCACTATCTGAAGACTTAAAGACATAATATTCAACTCCTTTTAAAGTGATATTGACCAATTGATTGAAATCAGAATTGAGTTGATTGTTACCGAAACTATACCAAGAGTTATTGGCATATAAGGCAAAATTATTCATATCAGAAGCTCCCATTCCGGTTAATGAGTGCACGTTGCTACTTGTAGCCGTAAAGTTACCCATAAATATTAAGCCGTTGTCGACTTCAACAACATTATTTATACTGCTATTAAAAAGGGCTCCATAAATTGTACTATTTGTAGCAGTATCTCTCTTAATAAATCTTTTAATCGGTGTTGAAATATCAGTCTCATTTAATGAAGAATCATACCCACTTACTGCCAATGTAAGAATATTGTTGGTTAAATCATTACCTGAATTGTTAACATTAAAGTTACCCAGAACAACTAACGAGTTATTTCCGAAAACGATATTTGTGATATTGGCACCGGAGTTTAATTTCCCACTCAAATAATTTATCGAAGAATTGCCAACAAAGGTATTAGTCGTGTTTTTGACCAAGCTTTCATCAAAGTTACTGAAATTTGACAATGAATATTCAAATAAACCATTCAAAGATATAGAAGAGATATTACTGCCAGCCTTCGAAGTGAAATTTGATGTTGTAGTGTTACCATAATATTTATCCAATGAAACGATATTTGCAGTTATCTTATCAACCACAATCCATGGATTTGCAGTTCCAGGAATAACTGGTTCTTCATATGTTATTTGGATTTTATTTTCTCCACCTTCACTACTGGCACTTCCGTTCAAGTGTCCATAGAATAGGTAATCAAATTTATCATAATCATTATTTTGATAAATTAATTCAGAGGAGAGAATATTATCTTCGGTGTCCAACACGGTGACGTTAACTATGGATCTCAATGCACATGAATTATCCTGAATACAACCTGGAGTTTGTAATAAAATAGAATAATTTCCCGAATACGAGATATTAGGGTAAAAAGTGATTCCAACATCTCCTGCCTTTGCAGATGAATCAATCGTGCTAACAAGGTAGTTGGTATTACTGATTGATGCGCTTGAAACACTCAATACACTTTCCCAATTACCACCGTTTAACTTACTGTAATTAGAAGTATCTTCATCACTGCCACAATTTGGTTCATTCAAGGTGTTATTACCATAAACGATAATTGAATCCAGAAACAATTCAAATCCTTGTAAAGTACCTTGGCTACCATACCAATCAATAACGGTTAAACCAACTTTATCTATTGGTAATTCATCAATGAAGGCAAATTCTTGATAGTTTGTGGAATATCCAAGACTCTTAGTTTTAGTTGATGGGTCATAGTATGTAGAGAATGAACCATCATTGGGATCTACAAAAGTTGTATCATCAAAATCGGTTGAGTTGGCATTTTGTTGATTGGTTTTAGCAGCGTTAGACAACAGAGTGAACTGCTCTAAGGGACACCAAGCATCACAATATGCTATGGAATTAGTCAGTGGGTCAATATAAGAAAGATTCATTATACCATTATTTGGGTAAGAATAAATTCTGAAAAGTTTTACCCCATTATCGCCCAGTTCAGGAACGAAGAGTCTAACTTTAGTTGGAGTTAAGCCTTGCATTTCAGTTGGTAACTCTACAGCCCATTCACCACCTTGGCCAGGTTGAACAGACCAACCAGACGAAGTTTCTGGACAAATAAGGGTGTTCAAAGAGGAATCGGAAGATTCACCACTAACCTGAGTAAAGATCCCATTTTTTAACGAAATGGCTTGTTCAGCAGTTATTAAAGAAGTATTTGTATTATTTGACCGAACGGATGAGTTAGATGTCACGTTGTGAACTAATAAGTTTTTCAAACCCAATGTATTAAAATCACCACCAAATACAATAGAACCAACATTCGAATTGTCCGAAGTCGAACCATCAAGTATTTTAACGATGGTATTAACGGCAGAGTCCTTGCCAAACCCTTGGAATGGAGTATTATAGAGTTGTTTTGAAGTAATGTTGTAAATTGCTGCACCGTATGTATTGTTAAATTGAAAATCACCACCTAAGTATATTAAATCGTTGTCTACAAGGATTGTTGTAACTGAACCATTAATCTGGGTTGACGAGTTGAATATAGGGGTATGTTGACCAGACGTGGTGTTATATATAAGTGGTGGAATAATGGTGGTGTTAGTGACAACGTCCTTTGATTGAGAAGCGGTGGAAGATGATGAAGTCGATGTAAATTGATTGAAATCACCGTTTATTAATACGCTACCATCATTTAAGGTATGCATGGAGTTTAACGCACCACCTTGTACATCTGCAATCTTTTGTACGCTATTTGTTACTAAGTCTTGAAGGTATAGACTACTACTACTTGAATTTTGAGTATTATTACTGATATTAGTGGTTGATAGGAATTGGGTCGCGTTATTTGTAGTGTAGGCTGAAATGGCAGAAAATGAACCAAGGAGTCCAAGGTTACCACCAAGTGAGGCTAAATCAAATTGAGGAAGATCGAGCGCTGAAGCTGGCGACAATAAGCTCAAGGCTATGAGGTAGAGCCAAGTGCACTTCATAAAGACAAATAAACAAAAGGACAGACAAGCAGTTATCAAGGGACGAGTGTTTGAAACGAGTGGGACAGAACGAGGACGAACAACAACGAAAGTAAGTTAAAATTTAACAAGCTTGAAACTTTTTATTGATGTGTTTTCAGTTCTCGTTTTCCTTATTTTTTTTCTGTATTGATTTTTCCTTTTTTTTTTTTTTCTTTTTTTTTTTGTTTTTCCTGTCTAACAAAAATTTACTTTAAGGAATGTTTCCTTACCAAATGTAATGGAGTGATAAAGGGGGAACGTTTGATTTACTCGCTGGAGATAAGAAAGGAGTGGTAAGAGGGATAGAGATAAATTTACGAGTGGTGGAGTTATTCGAGATGCTATTGAGACTACTCTCTATGTCGTCGCTAGGCTTAGACTTTTATTTGCTAGTTAGTAAGGCAGCCATAGAGGTAAAAGGAGTAGTATGCCTTCCATACAGTTTGCAATTAGTTCCACATTCTATTTCTTTGTATGTTTATATTTACTATGAAGGATTCCTCTGAAATCGCCTCGCAATTAGCCTCGACAATTTACGCTATACTTTCATTTAAACGTTATTTTTTTGACGAGAATTTTGTTTACCTTTATGCTAAATTGGTAAGTGTGGCATGTATGCAGGTCGATGGTACCAAAAAGCAAAAAGTAAAAGATAGATAAATTGTATAGAGTAAAATGGCTGCAAAAAAAAAAAGAAAGCGTTGTAACATTGGCTGGTGAATAATCGGAAAAGATATAAGACAGCCTGCCGGCTGGTAAAGGCAAGGACAGCGTAGAGGCTGTCTCTTTTTGGTGGTACTTATACCCTTCCTGGGTTTATGTGGGTTGGATGGAAAGAAACATGCTTGGAACGATGTCCTTAACTGGATGTTTGTGTGATGATGGCGACTCGTTTTTGTAGAGTGTTTAGATTATTATTTCAATCACACTAAAGATAATTGTGTTAGAATCTTTCTACTACAATACTTATGTATTCTTTATGAGTAGAAAAATTGATAGCCCAAATATTAGTAATATGTAATATTCTCATTATTTTCTACCATAATTGTTAAGAATTATTAATCATGAATTCTCCAGAAAACAATAAGAGAGGTTTTTAGAGTGCTAAATACAAATCACAATAGATATTAACCATTTTAACGAATATTGAATAGAAATACACTCTTATAAGCAAATATCTCACATGAGTATAATTTGAACTACTATATCACATTACCCAGGGAAACCTCCAACACATCCGGAACAATATTGCATGCAGTACCACTGCGGATTCATCTCTGCCAAAAGCAAGTTGAATCAAAGATTAGCCTTATTAGTAGTTAAAGGTAGGTATTTTGATTAAGTGAGTGAAGGAAGAAGTACATTGTAAGCTTACAAGAAGATAATAATTAGCTATCTTTTTATTCTTATTCTTTGATACCTGTGATTATTCATTTCATTAGTGGGTTGTTATGGCAGAATATCCAGCAGGGTTAGATCCTTACGCTGCTCGCCAACATTTACTTCATCATACGTATTCTCCGCTTATATCAATTCAGTCTTCATATAATGCTGACTTGTTTATTCAACTGGCTTTGAATAACACCAATGTTTCATTTTTACAGTTTATAAAGCCTTATGGTAACAATGCTAAATATTCAAACCCTGGTCAAGCGTTCAAAATCACTAATACCCAATTAATCACTAAGACTTATCCTTCCTTCCCCATCAGGTTTGAACTTTCATTACCAGAACAGTTATCTATTACGAGGGCCAATGCTAAAGGTGCACCTACAACTTCAATAGAACAACTTTTCTCAATATCTTCACTAGAACTCTTGCTTAAGCACAGATCTAGCCAAAATCAGAATCAGAACCAGAATCAGAATCAGAATCAACATCAAACTCAAGCTCAAGGAATTCATGAAAATGTTAATGATTCTCTTTATTTGGAATTTTTCACAAAGATTATTACTTCAAATAAGATTGTACCATTTGAAACTTTTAATCATCCGATATCTCAAATTCTTGTTATTGATTATCATACTGATACTATAGAAGATCTCAGAAAGTTTATCGTAGAGTTTAGGAATTTTAACTTCCCCAGATACTTTCAGCTTGACGATTTACTAATCCATTGCTTTATTCTTTATGATCCCAGTTTAATTGACTCTAATGAGATTCTTGAGTTTCAAAACCTGGTGAAGAAAAACCTTAGTGTATCAAGTTCGGTCCTTCCAATCGCCAGAGTGAAACAGGTGACTGAAGACGCAGGAGGTGTAGATGAATTGTTGACCATTGATGAAAATTCTACCATTGAAGAAGACCTTCAAAGAATTTCTTTAAAGCAAGGTCATGATTTGATGAAGGTACCCCAGGGTATTGATAATATGGTAAAGACAAAGCTTTATGAATTTATAAGTAAGAGCTTAATTCCTCATATGGAGAGAAAGATAAGGATATGGGATGATCTGGTTTTATCACCAAAGAAGTCAATAACTGGTAGATTCTTCTCAGTTTCAAAAATTTTCTTCAATAGCAATGGAGAATCGTCTGGTTCATCACCATCTTCATCATCTGGACCAGGGTCGACTTCATTCAATCATAATGAAAACTATTATCACAAATCTTCACCAGAGCAAGTAATTAGGAAACTTGCAGATTGGTCATTAATACTCAAAGATTTTAAATATGCATACTCTACGTATGATCTTATTAAGAAAGATTATACTCACGACAAGGCATGGCTTTATGTGGCATCAACACAAGAAATATGTGTGGTTTCGTTATTGCTTGCACAAACGCAACAATTATACCAACAATCGACTACTGATTTAACCTCTCCACCACCTCCGGATAGAAATACTTTCCGTAAAATACGTCATGACATAATCGAGCCTTACTGTGACAACTTAATGTACACATTCAAATCAAGGTTTAATCTTAAATCTTATGGGATCAAGGCAATTATTATATTCATAGAGTTATTGCTTTGTTTAAGTATATATCAAAATAACTCTTGGTGGTGGAATGATTTAATTGAGAAATATTTATACAAGTGTATTGATGAGTTTGAGAAACATTTTCTTAGCGGTGGACAAGCAATAAGAGCATTACTTTATGAAAGATTAGGTTACTCATTTGGTAAATGTGTTTACTTGGGACAAAATGAAATTCAAAGATGGATCCAATCTAGGGAAGATACAATGGAAGTTGAAAACTCCGAAGAAGATGGATTATATGTCAATCCAAATAAGATCATTTCACATTCTGTACATTTTGCTGGATTAACTAAATTCAGAAAATCTTCACTTTGGTATTTACTTTCCATAAAGGAATGGCTAGAATTGAAAAATTATAAACAAGTTGAGATCCTACTATTAAATATTCAATTCTCATTCAACATAGATGATTTAGGGAAAAATTGGTATGATAGAGAAGATACATTACTAGGAGTTATTAAGAGAAATAAGCAATTAACTGAAAGAGTAAAGGAAGAAATGGGCAAGGAAGTTGAAAACGAAGATGAAAATAAAGAAAATAGTAGGAAGAAATCGGTTAGCTCCTCTTCCGTATAGGGCAATATTTAATAGATTAATATACGTTATAATACAAAAATCTGAGATTGTAGGTTATCAGATTCGATTTCAAAAACATGTTCGATATCGCACCTAGAATTTTTTTTTATATCATCTCATAAGAAAAATTATTGAACTCATCATCTCAACAGAAGTAAGGTTACCTTATTCTTATTCAAAATGTCATTTAGAAAGAGAAGTGACGTTATAGGTGCATCACCCACTAATAGAACTTCCGGATTAGGTGGGAGACCTACATCTGTGACTGGTGCTCCAGGTGTACTCCCATCTAGATCATCACCAGCTCCAATGACAGCTAGACAGGGACTCACAGGATCTGGAGCTGGAACGGGTATCGGAGGAAGAAGATCACTTGAAAGATCAAATTCTCCTGTTACAGTAGATATTTTACAAAACCCTGGAGTTAGACCATCTCTTATAACCTCATACCCAACTTGTTCCACCGGTTCTTCTGACTTAGATAAGATCCTTTTACATCAAGGGTTACCATTGGGCAGTTCATTACTCGTTGAAGAATCTGGTACTACGGATTTTGCTTCTATCATATTAAGGGTATTTGCATCACAGGGTATAATTCACAATAGAATCGAAACAGGACCTCATAACAAGAAGGAATTTCATTCACATGTTATCGTTTTAGGTCAACAATCTCAATGGGCAAATGAATTACCAGGATTATATAAGGGTTCTTCAAAGGACCAGAAGAAGGCGAATATCGCTGCCAATCAATCAAAAGTCAGTGTTTCAAACTTGACTGATAAATCTTCAGAAAAGGATTTAAAAATTGCCTGGAGATATGGTTTAAACAATAAGAATGTATCTACTGAAGATGAAGTTTCAGCCCAAAATCTGACAATAGATTCATACACTCATCAATTTGATATTACACAGAGGTTAATTCCTGCCCCTGCTTCACAAGAAATTTCATTTGTAACCATTCCATTGAATTGTGATATCAACACTATCATAAAACAAATTCAATCTATAATACAAACTCAATTGAAGCAATCATCGACAAAGACCATTAGATTGGTCATTCCAAATTTGTTAAATCCTTCGATTTATTCTCCGCAATTTTCTACCCCAACCGTGATTATACCTTTTATTCATTCACTTCGTTCAGTTTTAAGACAATTTTCTCAGAATCTAGTCCTCATAAGTTCAATTTCATTAGACTTGTATTCAAAAGATTCAAATTTGATTTACAACTTAGAAAATCTTTCAGATTCAGTTATTCAATTGCAACCATTTAACCAAGAAATGAGTCAACTTATTGAAAAGGCATATAAAAATGAACCATCAAAGATTCAACATGGGTTAGTTCATATTTTAAAGATCCCACATCTCTCTGAAAGAGGATTGATGATGATTCACGATGGGGAGTATGCATTTAGAAATGGAAAGAAAAAGTTTCAAATTGAAGAATGGGGAATCCCAGTTGAAGATGACGGTGAAGAACAACAAACTACAAAGAATATTGAATTTTGAATGTTCGATTGATGGATGTGTATATACTTGCGGTCAGATTTTTATTTAGTCTATTAAAGGTATCCTTTGATGGATTTGAAAGTGGGTTATTTTGCTGTTCTGATGAATATATTATCATCTTTAACGCTCAGGTTCATCCAACCAGTGGTATGCTTCTAACATATTTCTATTCGGTTGCCCCTTCCACTATTTTTAAAGAGACATATTTCATCCAAGGTAGAAAGAAAAATGTAACTGCCCGGGCCCCGGAACCGTCCCTAGCTCAAATGCACGACATAATATAAGAAGTCATTGATTACACTTTTCTTTTTTAATGACACAGATTTACATACATAAATGTATGATATGATTGAAAATATTACTTTTTGCTATGTTCTAATGCTAACAACCTTTTATTTACCGAGTCCATGAAAATTTGTAGTTTATCCTCAAGTTGTGAAAACCGTTGGTCAATACGATCTTGCAAATCTGTAATCGTTAATTCAGATTTTATTCTCTTGTAACTCTTTAAATCATTTGATACTCCGAAAGTACCAATTGAATTTCTTGACTTCTGTTCAATTTCAGCAATATGCTGACGTCGTATTGGAGATCCACTTCTTCGAACTGGTGATGAGCTTCTTGAACGAGGGCGCGTGAGAGGTATTGTTTTAAGTTCAGGAAAATCCTTCAGCTTCACAGCTTCCGAGAGTTTCAACTTCCTTTCAGGTGAGCGCAATGGATTTGACGACATTGATACAATAAACCAACCAAAAAAGGCAAAGAAAGGAATATACATTGAATTAAAACTTTTAGTTTGTCACTGCAGCATAGCTTATCGATGCGCATCGCAATTAATCCATTTTGGGATAAACTCGACGCGTCGGTTTTTTCCATTTTTTGCAAACTCAGTAGGATCGCACATATTTTTCAAACTCCTACTCCTACTCCTACTTCTTCTTTTTCTTCTACTTGTAAATTGTCTTCATACTCATTGTGTACTTATTGATTAAACTATGTCTTCACTGCCAATTCGTGATCTTACTGATCTTCCTGAAGATCCAAGTTTAAGAACTCAATCTCAATCTCAAACTCAACACCCTCGTTCAGAGACTGGTAACGTACCATCTTCACCATTATTTTTCCCAACATCTTCATCAAATCCTGGTTCTGAAGCCAACAATTACCGTGGCGCTGGTGCTGTTGATAATTCACAAAGGTCAAGAATAGGTGACGTATCATCTCCATTACATTACTCGTCTTCAATTCATCATACCTCAGATAACAATCGTTCAGATAATAGAATAACGAGTGATGTTGATAGAATTGTAAGAAGACATAATAGAAGTGACTTGCAGGATAGTACCTCATCCCCAATGAGAAGAAGAGTCTTCACTCAAAGATCAACTACCCTCGAAGGTGCCTCATCTTCTTCCCATCCTTCCTCTGTATTAGGGATCTCGTCTTCCTCTGACCCTGTGGATGGTAACGACGAACCAATCAGAGTCATCTGGGGGACGAACGTATCCATTCAAGATTGTTCAAATTTATTCAGAGATTTCTTAATGTCTTTTAAAATGAAAGATAGAAAATTACTTGACGAACAACATCAATTAATCACAGAACAAGATAATGAAATATATTATGTTAATCAGATGAATATCATGAGAGATTTAGGGTTTACAAATTTAAACTTAGACGCTAAAAATTTACTAGCCTACCCAACCACAAGAAAATTATACTACCAGTTAATTAATTACCCACAAGAAGTTATTCCAATTATGGATCAAACAGTGAAAGATTGCATGGTTTCATTAGTAATGGAAAATCCAACCGAAACCGGTGCTGGTACTGGTGGTGCTGGTTCGGGAATTCCAACTTCTACTACCGGTGGTCGCCGTAAAGGAGGTGTAGATGAGATCGAAACAAATATTTATACTATTCGTCCTTACAACATTAACACTGTCGAAAAAGGGATGAGAGAATTAAATCCTAATGATATTGATAAGCTTGTTAGTGTTAAGGGTCTTGTTCTTAGATCAACATCTATTATCCCAGATATGAAAGTTGCCTTCTTCAAGTGTAATGCGTGTGATCACACTATTGCAGTTGAAATCGACAGAGGGGTTATTTCAGAACCAACTAAGTGTCCAAGAGAAGTTTGTGGACAAACCAATTCAATGATGATTGTTCACAATCGTTCATCCTTTGCTGATAAGCAAGTAATTAAATTACAAGAAACACCAGATTTGGTACCGGATGGACAAACTCCACATTCTATCAATCTATGTGTATATGATGAATTGGTTGATAGTTGTAGAGCAGGTGATAGAGTTGAAGTTTGTGGTATTTTCAGATCATTACCAGTCAGAATTAACTCCAAGCAAAGAGCTTTAAAGAACTTGTATAAGACCTATTTGGATGTTGTTCATATACAAAAAATAGATAAGAAGAGATTAGGTACCGACAGAACAACTTTACCACCAGGTGAACAACAATCAGAAAACCAAAATTCATTATCAGCAGAAGTTCAAGAATTAAGACAAATTTCGGAAGCGGAAGAAGCTAAAATTAAAGAAATCAGTCAAAGATCTGACTTATACGAAGTTCTTGCAAGATCATTAGCTCCATCAATTTACGAAATGGATGACGTTAAGAAGGGGATCTTATTGCAATTATTTGGTGGTACCAATAAGACATTTGTTAAAGGTGGTAGATATAGAGGTGATATCAATATCTTACTTTGTGGTGATCCATCTACCTCTAAATCACAAATTTTACAATATGTCCATAAGATTGCTCCTCGTGGTGTATATACGTCTGGTAAGGGTTCTTCTGCAGTAGGTTTAACTGCTTATATTACTAGAGATATTGATACCAAGCAATTGGTGTTAGAAAGTGGTGCATTAGTTTTATCTGATGGTGGTATTTGTTGTATCGATGAATTTGATAAGATGAACGACAGTACCAGATCAGTGTTACATGAAGTTATGGAACAACAAACAATTTCTATCGCTAAAGCTGGGATTATTACTACGTTAAACGCCAGAACTTCGATTTTAGCATCAGCAAATCCAATCAATTCAAGATATGATCCTAATTTGCCTGTTACCTCAAATATCGATTTGCCACCACCTTTATTATCAAGATTCGATTTAGTTTACCTTATTTTAGATAAAGTTGATGAAAAGATTGATAGACAGTTGGCAAGACATTTGACTGATATGTACTTGGAAGATACCCCAGAAAAAGTGACAAACAATTTTGTATTACCGATTGAATTATTGACTCTCTATGTTCAATATGCCAAGGAACACTATAACCCGGTTATGAGTGAAGAAGGAAAGAATGAATTAGTTAAGTGTTATGTGGAAATGAGAAAATTAGGGGACGATTCGAGATCTTCAGAGAAACGTGTTACCGCTACAACTAGACAGTTGGAATCTATGATTAGATTAAGTGAAGCTCATGCAAAGATGAGATTATCACAAGTTGTTGAATTAAGCGATGTTCAAGAAGCAGTTAGATTAATGAGATCTGCTATAAAAGAATATGCAACTGATCCAATTACTGGTAGAATTGATATGGATATGGTTCAAACCGGTACGACTTCAGCACAAAGAAGAATGCAAGAGGATTTAGAAAAGGAAATTATGAATGTATTAACCGAGTCAAATAATAATATTAAATTTAATGAATTAATTACAAAGATGAATGAAAGAACTTCCTTCAGAGTTGAAACTCTGGATTTAAATGAAAGTGTAACCAGATTACAACAAGAAGGTAAGGTGATTGAAATT
This sequence comes from Dujonia santamariae, assembly GCA_030578175.1. Taxonomy (NCBI): domain Eukaryota; kingdom Fungi; phylum Ascomycota; class Pichiomycetes; order Serinales; family Debaryomycetaceae; genus Dujonia; species Dujonia santamariae. The sequence goes on from JANIVZ010000011.1 coordinate 27,205, forward strand.
GGTGATGGTCACAGAAGAACAATCAGAAAGATTGCCTTACAATAGAATTAATAATAAAGGAAAAAACCCCCAAAAAAACCATAAAAAATTATAGTGTGTAAAATAGAATTGATGATGTAATATTAATAAAGTGTAGAAAAAAGGTGTATGTTGTAAAGAAGAAATTTACATAATTTGGTTTTGATTCCGTGATGATACTAACTTGAGCCAAGGAATGCCACTGAAAGCACAAAATCAATGTCTATGCATCCCAAACGAGAGTGTCCAACGAAGAGATTACAGTCTATTTCTATGACGATATTTGATTTATTTTGGACTATGTACATGATTAACCTATGACTATAGGAACTTTGATGTGGCTCTCTCCGAAGCATCAACTTTCTTAGTTGGAGCCTGAATGACAGCAGGAACCTCTCTTTCAACTTCCACTTTTGGCTCAGATACCGGTTCCTTCTCGGACTTTGGCTCGAAATCTTCACCTGCTTGCAGTATAAATTTCTCTAACTGTTCATCAAATTCAATATCAGTAACTGAGTTATAACTCTTTCTGGTCAAGGCGTTGGCTAATTGCAATTCCTTTGTAATATCTAAAGTCTCACCATTCTCTAACTTTCTGACTATGTCTTCTAGAATCATAATCTTTGAACTATACGTATTTTCTAGCTGTTCTAAATTTTTCCTATTCCTCATCAAATCAATTGTAACTGATCCAAATACTAATGTTAGGAAGATTGACTTGAAAATTGGTTGTTTGAAAAGTTGCCTATAGGTAACAGTTGACTTATTACGGATCTGAACCACATTGCCCCTTGGGAGAACCCTTAAAGATCTAGCAAACATAACGGATACAGTTCTGCTCTTCTTCCAAGACAATGTGTTCTGAATATATATGTTTCATTTTATTTTTCTTATGGGTGGGTGTGTTACATACAAACCGACCACAGAGTATCAAAAAACTTACGCAACATTTATCATACACTCACTCCCTAAACTACGCTTATTAATTGATTGCTATACCAATTGCAGCAGAATGAAGGTACCAAGAATAACAGGGATCCTCTCAGTGGTTCTTATATGTCTCACCTTTCTTAACTTTATTCTAAAGTCTTATACGTACTTCGCGTTCATTATCAATTCGAATAATCTTCAGGATCAGATCGGAGCAGATGGTGGCATTGCTCAAGATACTGGTGATGAACATCACCCGCAAACTCTTTTCGTGCCCTTGTTGACTTTTATACCTTGCAAGTCACCAGTAATAACAAGGCCATGGGTTTTGTTAACCAGTGGGTTTGTTCATGAAGGTGTACTGTCAATCCCAGCGCTAGCGCTCATCTTTTACCTTGGCAAGTATGTCGAGAATTTGTGGGGAACTAGGGAGTTTTTACAATTCATTATCACGACAACGTTGTCTACAAATACAATAATTTACTGCTATTACAAGATTTATGTAAACCTATTTCATCCGGATTTTGTCCCACCAGTTGTCCAAGGATCAATGCCAATTATTATGGGTCTTTTGGTTGCTGTGAAGCAGAGAATATCAAATCACTACATTATTTTCTTTCAGGGAAGCGTGAGGATAAAAGTAACGTATATCCCATTTTTAATAATGTGTTTACTGTTTGTGCTACTGTTTTTCGATGACGACTATATGATAACATTCTTTCATGCACAAGTATCGTTTATCATTAGTTGGGTATACTTGAGATTTTTCAAGAATGGGTCCAATGAAAGACAAAGTTATTTATTACCTTTTGCAATAAATAAGAGAAGGTCAATGAGACGACAGAGACAAAACATTGCTGCAACCTTACCTGCTCAACAAGTTGAAGATGCATCCGTCGCTGCTGCCGTTGCCGCTGCCGCTGCCGCATCTTCTATAGATAGTACATCGCTAACCGGTGATAGATCAGTACAGTTCTCCCTCTATACGTTCTTCCCATATCCGATATCTCTTGTGATCAAAATATTTTCACAATTAATATTTCAATTTTTGGTTAAGTATAAACTTATCAATGCAAATGCATTCTCAGAATTTGATGAGGAGGAAGAAGATTATAACGAAGATCATGATTCAAGTAAATTTCTTATAAATCAAATTGACGACGTCAATAGTTTACAACTGGGATTTTTTGATTTATCTCCTTTGAAGGGTGTCCATCAACAGGTTTCGACTTTGAACAACACTTCATCTAAATTACAGAGTGTTTGGGACTGGTTATCAAAAAGGACTGAAAAATCTACCGGAATTAAAAACAACATGGACAAGAGAAGAAAGTTAGCGCTCAAAGAATTTGACTAACTCTTCTTCCTATCATTCTTTTTTCCAAGTCACTTACTTCATTTGGAATGACGAACATGTTAACATCTAGAAGTGATGCAATAATGGGAGACTAAATTGAGTAGGTATAGAAGGTATCATTTTAGTTTATTTTTTTAATGGACAGGCGTCTGACATAGTAGGTTTTACAATCAACAAGTTTCAATTACAATAGGTAATAAATAGGAAGCTTTGCTAGCTCCTAGCTAATTAAGAAATGGAGTTTTTACAACAAATTCTGGCAAAACAGTTAATACAACTCGGGAAATTATATATATATATATATATAAATGAGTCCAATGGATAATAATATTTCTCAGATTAAAGTGATATCTTAAAGACCATTATTTGATTAAGTCTAAACTCTCTTACCATATATACTCTGTCGTTACGATATTTTCTGCAATTGCATCTTATATGGCTTCTTGGGTTCTCTTATCAAACCCTGCATACAATACACATCATACATAATATATACATACATATATATATTAGAAAAATACGGAGAGGCAAAACAACTTTGTCTCTTTCTAGTTAAGCTACATATTTACAAAATGGGTGTATTACTTTCTGTGCCTATGATGCCGATTTCATCGCTAGCATCGTGCTTTGGTGCAGCAGCCTGTTCGGCATTTTGTTCTTCAATTGGTGGGACATTTGCATCATCAATAATGACAAGGATAACTTATGCCCTTTTATTACTTCTAAACAGTCTTTTTTCTTGGATTGTAATGTCTCCATTCATAGTACATAAATTAGAGAAATTAACATTTGGCTATATAAATGATCGATGTGGTGTGGATGGTGACGAGTGTATGAGTTTTGCTTCAGTTTACAGAATTAATTTTGCCCTTGGAGTATTACATCTTTGTCTTGCTGCTTTATTGGTTAATATCACTTCAACTTCTAATCCAAGAGCTGTTATTCAAAACGGATGCTGGAAAATAAAAATATTCCTTTGGTTTCTATTTGTTGTGATTAACTTTGTTGTTATTCCAGATGGGTTTTTTGTTTGGTACGGTAATCACGTTGCAATAATTTTTTCAACTATATTTATTGGAATTGGATTGATTTTGCTTGTAGATTTTGCCCATGCTTGGGCAGAAAAGTGTCTCGAAAAAATTGAATTAGAAGAGCTTGGGGAAGAGGAAGGTGCCCTGTTCTGGAAGAATTTACTTATTGGTGGTACTTTATCGATGTACTTAGCAAGTATTGTTCTTACTGGTTTAATGTATTGGTTTTTTGCCAATGAAGGTTGTAATATGAACAAAACTGCGGTAACTGTTAACTTAGTTCTTGCGATTATCATTTCGGTAATGTCAGTAAATCAAACGATTCAGGAACTGAATCCACATGCTGGATTAGCCCAATCATCAATGGTTGTGTTTTATTGTACTTACCTTGTAATGAGTGCCGTTGCTTCGGAACCTGATGATAAAATGTGTAATCCTTTGGTCAGATCCAAGGGTACTAGAACTGCTAGTATTGTATTAGGGGCATTCTTTACTTTTATCGCTATTGCATACACTACAACCAGGGCGGCAGGGAATTCTGCGTTCTTTGAAGAAGCAGATGATGAACCGGTTGTCACTCAATCTGCTTATATTTCAGGTCAACCTACTTCCACAAGACGAGAAATGAGGTATCAAGCTATTAAGCAAGCAGTTGACGAAGGTCTGTTACCTGAAAGTGCCTTGCAACAATTAGATTTATACGATGACGAGGATGATCAAGTCAACAATAGCAACAACAATTCAGGAAATAGTGGGGATGAAAGCAGTAGCGTTAAGTACAATTATACTTTGTTCCATATAATTTTCTTCCTCGCTACTCAATATGTTGCAACCATTTTAACGATAAATGTACAAAAAGATGATTATGGTGATTTTGTCCCAGTTGGTAGAACTTATTTTTCCAGTTGGGTTAAAATTATTTCGTCATGGGTATGTTTTGTGTTATATGGGTGGAGTTTATTAGCCCCGGTTGTATTTCCTGACAGATTTGGATCCCAAATAAACTTATGATTATGAAAAGAATGGATGCAAAATTGAGAATCAAAAAAAAAGGACAGAACAAAAAAATTAAATATGTAAAAGAAGGAAATCAGAAGTAAAACAATTTTACTGAAAGTGAAAAGAGAGAAATCAGATAATTTTTATATATACATATATATAAATATATAATACGAGAGAGATTTAATGTCTGTTCAATATAACTAAAGTATTAATACGTGCAACGCGGTGTACGACATACTTCCTAATATGGAAGTCTACAAAATGCGATACTCTATTGGCTCAAATGGAATTTGAAAATTTCAATATTAAAAACTTTTCTTACAACATATATAAACAATTTGATAGTAAAGCAACTACCTTTAAAGAAGTCTAATTTAACATGTCTGCTATCATCAACAAGGCCACCAACTTAGCCAACTCCGTAGTCACCAAGTCTACCCAACTTGCAAACTGTGCTGTCTACTGGGGTAAGGTTACCGCTGAATTAGGTAAGGTTGTATACAAGAAGGAAGCTTTAGCTCCACCATCCCAAAAGGAATTCCAAACTGTTTTCCAAAACGCTGTTAACTTTATTAAGTCTGCTGAACAACAAAAGAAGTTTCTTACCCAAGCTTCTGCTTTTAAGCCAACCAAGGAATGCGCTGTCAAGGCTGCCGTTTACGGTACTCAATTATTAGCTTTCTTTTCTCTTGGTGAAATCATTGGTAGAAGAAGAGTCTTTGGTTACCCAGCTGTTGGTATCCACCATTAAGCAATTTACTTGCCCATACTTCATTTTTCTCCTACATCATCAATTATTCAAAGATTGGCATCCTTGAATCCCAATGGAGCCAAGATATGATCTCCAATTACAATCCACATAACTCCAGCAGATGCTATTACAGCAATGCCAGTGTATTATACGACGCTATCGCACACTACATAGTAAACATAAAATAAAATTTATTTATACGCAATTTGAATGTACTGTAAGAGTGGTAGAGACTGAGTGAAACTCTAGAGTAGAAAGTTGTAGATCCCATATTTTAGGTCTTACATAATTGAACTAATTTCAAAATTATATCTATTCTGTTTATCTTTATATGCTCTATCTCAAAATTTATTCCTTGGATGATTCTTCAGACGCAGCAGCTTCAAGGTTTTTTCTTCTCTTTGATGATTCAATCATATCTTCTCTTTGTTTTCTCTTTTTTCTCATTACTTGCGGAACAGTACTAATTTGTTTTCTCTTAATTGCTTGTTGCTTTATCTTTTTCTTGTCGTTTTTAGAAAGTTTATCTAAATCTTCCATCCATGCACTATAGTTTGATTGATTATTTTCTGATTGTTTAATGACATTTAGTATAGGCTTAATTGCCAAGTTATCTTCCTTAGTAAAAAAGGTAACAGCCTTACCAACTTTACCACCTCTACCAGTTCTACCAATTCTATGAACATAAGCTTGTGCACTTTGTGGGACATCATAGTTAATAACCAAGTTGACTCCTTTGAAATCCACACCTCTAGATAAGACATCAGTGGTAATTAAAACCCATACTTCACCTTGTTTGAATCTTTTAATTACTTCATCTCTTTGTTTAGCAGTTCTTTCTGCATGAATTACATCAACTTTCAAATTATCATATAACAATTCATGGAATAATGCCTTTGCTCTGGTAATCGATTGCATAAAGATGATAATCGGTGGCTTGAATTCCAGCTCTTGAATCATTTGTCTAATTGCTAATAATTTTCCTTCTTCATTACCAGTGAACACTAATTTTTGTTCAATTGTGTTATTTGCTGCTTCTTTATGACCAATAATTACTCTTATTGGATCCTTCATAATCAGCTGAGCCATTTCTTCAACACTTGAAGGAATAGTGGCTGAGAACATAGATTTTCTAATCTTTACGTTGGAACAACTAGATAAAATATCATCTGTTTGTTCAACGAAACCTTGATCAAATAATTTATCAGCTTCATCAATAATTAATTGATCAACTTTTGATAAATCAATACTTTCGTTTTTAACCAAATCAATAAGTCTTAATGGAGTGGAAACAATAATATCGTATTTAGCAGGATTTATTATTTTATTATTAATCTTTTGAGCTAATTGCTTTGAAAGAATTCCAATAGTTAATCTTTTGGAAAACGATTTACAAAGAATTTCTAAATTTTGAAAGATTTGAGTAGCTAATTCATTTGTTGGAGAGATAATTAAACCTCTAATTCCTGAAAGTTTTGATGGTCTTTCATTTTCTAATAATGATTGTACTAATGGGATTAAAAATGCTAAAGTTTTACCAGAACCAGTTGGTGCACATGCAATAAGGTCTCTATCAGATAATGAGATAGGAATGGATTCACACTGAATAGCAGTTGGTTCAACAAATTCAGCATCAATAAGATTTGAAAGTAATTTTTTATTTATTTCGAATCTTGAAATTAAATCTTGGAATGAACCAATTGGTAATGGGATATCTAACCCAGTTACCTTTGATTTGTTTACCTTACGAAGCTTTGAAGCATCTTCTTCAGTTGAAATCTTTTGAGGAGGAACTGATTCTTCTCCTTCTTCTTCTTCTTTTAGTTTATCTTTATCACTATTTTCAACCTCAGTATGTTTCCTAGTATGGAAGAAATCAGTTTCCTTGTCAACTTGGTGCTTAATTGATTCTTCTCTTTTGTTCTGAGATGCAACTTGAGCCTTTGTAGGCAATGCATAATCTGTGGTAACACCCTTTGATTTTTTCAAAGATGCACCTCTTGATAAAATTCTAAAAATATCCATCTTTTATTAAACCAAGTAATATCAACTTTTTACTTGTGGTACTATTAATTTCTTCTCTTCTCTTCTCATCTCATCTCATCTCACTTATACTTTGGATGCCTACTTTGAATGAGAGACAGATCTCACATCTTAGTCCTGTATATAAATATAATTTTCAGTTACACAAAAAGTCCTTTCGGAGGAAAAGCAAAAAAAAGTGAAAAAAGTTAAACCCACTAACCTACAATTCATCATCTTTGTTCACGGGAAAAATGTTTAAACGTCTTGGCCTTTTAGTGCAAACCAGATCTATCTACCTCCACTCTGGTAAAAGAGTCCGTGGTCTTAAAAGAGATCCAGAAGAAGTCTTTAGAACTCATTCTGGTGCTTCATATGGCAAATCAACCGAAAATTTAAAATACATAAAGAATTTTCTTAATGATACTCCACAATATTCAATATCGGACGACTTAATCCTTCAAGTATTAACCCATAAATCATTTGGTAACGGTATCAAGCCATATAATGAAAAATTAGCTGCATTTGGTAGTAAAATTTATGGATTATTCTTTTTAAAACATATTATAAATCAACCAACAACAAATGAATTAACATCAATAAATAATAAGAATTTAGATTGCATTGGTATGCCATTACCAAGATCATTAGGAGAAAGAGCTCCATTAGCATTTTTCGCTCAAAAAAACCAATTAAATAAAATTATGTTTTGGAAGTCTTATAACCATACTTTAAGTTTTGCCCTGAGTGGTGAATTAAAGGTTAGTGGACAAATGATGTATGCTTTAATTGGTGCAATTGGATTTACTCATGGTAAGGAAATTGCTGAAAGATTTATTAAGGAGAAGATTTTAACCAATTCCGAACCAAATATTGAAGTTATTGCAAAGGAATTAATTAAGCAAAACATTAGAAATGATAATATATAGATGAGTCGACCTTGTACATAGAAATAAATATTAATTAGATACAGCAACATCTACACAACAAGATGATTTATTTTAAATTCACATATTTAAATCTATCAAATATCTGCTAAATTTTATGTGTCTCTTTCTCTGTCTCTGTCTTTGTCTCTGTCTTTGTTGTCCTGATATGGATATTTATACCCTCACTGTGCGAATTTTAGTGCCTGCGACCTACACACCAATTCAAATATATATATCCTATTCATAAACATATTGTCTCTCCAAGTCTTAGTCTAACTTTAAACTATATCAGTAACAATTGAACTCAAAATTTTCATCCTTTCAGGGTATTTTTTTTTCTTGTTTTCTTCAAATTGAAATGAGCTCTTGTCTCATTGATCGATGTTCCAATATATAGAGCTAATCGACAAGATGTCAATGTTAAAGGAAAGTTATTGGAAAAAACGTAAAAATATACAGCTCTCTACCCAGAAACATTGATCCTATTTCCTTTCACTAAGAGTTCCAATAGTCAGTAAGACCTCCCTGAAAGGGAGCAAAGCTCTATGCAATCGCCCTCCCCGGGTAGGGGCCGTAGCCAAGCGGTACCAATAAAAAAAAGTTTTAAACCTGATCATCTATATTGAGACGCTCCTCCCATTATCAACAATTAATTGAATTGAATTGAAGATACCATCGTTCAAGTGTTAAAACTTTTAGCTACCGAATATATAATGACTGACCGAGCTTGATTTTACGTTTCTTTACCGATATAATGGCTTTTTATTATTTAGATTTTAATCAATGTGCATCTTTCGCGACTTAAGGTACCATGTTACCTTAATCTCGAGGCATTGTCATATGCACATCTAGATCATTAAGAAATATTAGGTAAGTATAAAAGGATATGATATCATATATTACACGAAATGAATAAGGAGACCACGTCTCTTTGATCCACCAAATAGCATTCAAATCCACATTCTCTATTTTCTCCTTTTAGGGGTGTGTGCGCGGTACTAGATCAATCGGTATGGGCCAAATGTGAGCTTAGAGATTGGGAACGAGATATTTTATATACACAAGAAAAATCGCGTCTATTAGAATTCAGCATGAGAAGAGAGGAGAGAAGAAGAAACTAGGATGAAGTAGAAGGGCAGGTAGAAGAATAAGCTACTTCTCTTTAGACGGGCAAGTAGCCAATTCTGTTCTTCTCTCTGATTTTCTTTTTTTATTTTTTTTTTCGCCGGCGTAGTGATGTAGTTCTTCTTCTGTCTTCCGTCTTCTGTCTTTTGGTTCTCCTGACATCATCTACTTAATTTTCATTGTTTTCCCCCTCGACACGCTGAAACAAAAAACACAAAAAACACAAAATTCACAAAACAAGCGGAAAAAATTTGACAGTAAAAGCCAATTTGAAAGTTTTCTACCTTTTTCTACCTTTTACTTTAAAAACCAATCACTACAAGACAGAGTATGAGTGAACAGGATCTTGTTCATCACCATAAGGTGTTGAAACAGTTTTTAGAGATCTCTGATGATCTGAGTGCCAAATCAAGAAGTAATTCTTCAAGAGCGGCTAGGGCCAGGGAAAAGTTATTAAAGTTATCAGCAGCTCAATTTAGGGAGTTGAGTACCGATGTTTATGATGAATTGAGACGTAGAATTGATGAATCGAGAGGGGAACCGGATTTTCTTCTTCCTAAGTCGTCTTTCCATCCAAAGAGGAATCAAGCGAGACAAAAATTATCATCATTGCCTCAATCCAGGTTTAAAGATTTGGTTCTGGATATATCTTATGAAATTGAAAGAAGGGATCTTCATATACCACAACAACAACAACAGCAACAACCGCCACCACAACAATCACAACATCGTTCACATTCGCTGGTTTCTGAGCAACGTAGAAGTTCTCAATCTGGAAGTCACACAAGGAATGCGTCTGTGGCTACTCGCCAACTGAAGGATTCATATCCACATCAACTGATGCAATCGGAATCTTCATTAAGGCCATATGACGAAGAACCTTCGTATACATCTACCAGGTCTGCACCACCACCACCACCATCATCATCACAACTTCAACAACCACAACAACAATCAGTTGGTGTCGGTTCTGGTGTCGATCACAAACCTCCCATTGGTGTACAAAGTACAACAGTTGTACCATCAAAGGCAAACCTTACATGGTCAAGTGACGAAGAAGATGATGACGATGAAACTGGAAAGAGAGACTTGAAAGCCCCAGTATTATCAAACTTGAATGCTGTTGATACTGCTGTACTTGAAACTCAAATAACAACACTTGAATCAAAATTACAAACCATTGAAAATGAAAAACGTCAATTGGAAGAAAAATATAAATTATTACAAGATGATTACGAATTTTCCACTAGACAAAATAAACTGTTAAGTAAAGAAATTGAAGATTTAAGTGAAAGTAAAACTTTATTGGTTAATGAAAAACTTGTTAATGATAAAAAATTAAAGGATTTCGATGATTATTCATCAATTAAGAAAGATTATGAAAATATGAAGACAACAATTGGTGCCTTAAGATTAGAAAATCAATCTTTAAAGAACAGTGTTTCTAAGGACCGTCAAATTAAGTCTACTTCGACCGATTTTAAGCAATCACAACAACCACAAGCTCAACCACAAAACACATTCTCTAATGAAAGTTCTTCATCAATTAAGAAGGATATGGAAAAATTCCTTGATCAATTGAATAATGTGGATAATAATGGAGCAAATTCACCGATTAAGAAGGGATTTGAACAATCTATTATTGATTTAAAGATGGATTTAGCCAAATGGCAACAAAAGTATGAAGAAATTAGATCTGGCCATATTTCAAAAGATTTATCCGAAAAGATTATAAATCAAAATGATTTAAAACCTTTTATTTCAAGTAATGGGATTATTTCATTAAAATTGGTTTCTGAATTAATTGCATCCATAGAAACTTTTATGAATTATCTTAATGGTGACAAATTTGATTCTGAGTTTTTATTTGATAAGATTAGTAAGATTTCTTTGGCTGCAAATGCAATTGCTGCGCAAGGTGATATTATCGGAATAAATAGCAATGAGAACAGTATCTTACTTAGAGAGGCTGTTAGTTTTGCATTAACCTCTACCAGATATTATGCAACTTATTCTAATATTTTACCTAAAGTGATTGTTGAAAGATCCTTAGGTGAAGTATGTTTCAGTTTATGCGATTTGATCTCAATTTCAAAATTAAATGATGGAGAAATTAGTAACAAATCAAGAACCGATAACCCTAGTAGTGGTAGCAATAATCAAAGTGACCAAGTTGGAGTTAGACCATTAAGAATGGCAAATAAGTTGAGAGAAAGTCAAAATCTGAGCCCAATTCATGAAACTAAGATTGAAATTCCAAACAGAGCAGCATCGAGACAAATCGAAAGCAATGGGTCGACGGGACCAAGTACAGGGGTAGGAGCTATTGCTTCCACCTCTTCAATAGCCGGAGTAGGTGCTTTGGGTGCCAAATCATTAACTTCAAAACTTCAACAAGCTAATAGCACTAATGGTTCATCACCAGGGGAAGTTAACTCTAAACTTCAAGATTCTGCTAATATCCAACCTATTGCCAAATCATCACCACCAAAGACCTTGGGATCAGGTGTAGCATATTTAACTTCAAAATTGAATAGTTCTGCAGAAAATTCACCAACTACATCACCATTACGTAAGACGCCAACTAAAACTGGCTTGTTGGATAAGGTTAAGCAATTTGAGAGTCCAGAGGAATCGTTCGGAAATAAATCTATTGGATCTAAACAAACTGAAGCAAAACAGTTAACGGATCCTTTCAAATTAAACGGCAATACTTCTGAACCAACCCCAACCACCAAGCCAGGTAAAGGTCTTTTCCAAAGTTTGAAAGATAAGCTTTCAGCTGCTGAAGGAATTCAAGATGAGTCAACGCCACCAGTTCAAACCCCCAAAGCTTTAGAAGAAACTCGAGCCCCTGCAGTTGAAAAGCAAGTTGAACCAATAATTGCAACTAACACGGATAGTAAGGGAATCTTCCAGAGCATAAAAGACAAGTTGAGTGCTAACGGTGATGATGAAGTTAACGAAAATTCAAGAGAAATTAACCCAGAAATTAACCCTTCTCCAATGAATATTCTGAAACATAAAGTAAATGTTGTGAATGTAGAAGAACCAAAGGTTTCACAACCAGCCGTTGATAGATCAATATCAATTGAATCAACACAACCACGATTACTTGATAGATCTGTGTCAACCGACTCTAGATCCAGTGATTTAGATTCCAAGGCCAGTTTCCATAGTACTGTAACTCATATCCAATCACCACAGCATAAATTACCATTACCGGTAAAAAAATCTGTTAATATTGATCCAGTAGTTTCATCAACTCCACATAAAAACGTGACTTATGCCGATGATAGTGAAAATGAAGATGAAGATGAAGATGAAGAAGAAGAAGAAGAAGAAGAAGAAGATGACGATGATGATGATGATGAGGATGATGAAGAAGAAGATCCCGAAGAAACTGAAGCAAGACAAAGACAAGAATACCGTAAATCCATGGCAGCTGCCACTTTCAATGTCGATTTATTCGATATTGATGATCCAGATAACACATTAACCCAAGTTTTACTCTATTTGGAACATCAGACCGTTCAAGTTATCTCAACTATTCAGTCATTATTATCTGCCATTAAGAAGCCACAAGCCACAAGAGGTGATTTAAGAGAAAAATCAAAGGCAATTACAGAAGTTATATCACAAATGACAGATGCAACAAATACTTCGATGAATCAAACTCGTAACGCTCAATTAAAGGAACATGGTAGTTGGGTAGTTAAGTCATTAGAGGACTGTGAACACCGTATGAAGATTTTATGTAAACCAAACACTGATAGAAACGATTCAGATTTTGCAGACAAGAACTTCAAGCAAAGATTAGCAGGTATTTCCTTTGATATTGCCAAGTGTACTAAGGAATTAGTTAAAACAGTCGAAGAAGCAAGTTTGAAAGAGGATATTGCAAACCTTGATGCTAGATTAAGTCATCCCGATGACTTAACTTAAAGTAAAAGTGAAGAGAGAGAAAATTGAATGTGTGGAGAAAGTGAAGTTGTTGTATATTAGCTAAACCAAATAAAAAATGAATTAATAAGTGCAATGTAATATATCTGAATTGAAATTACAAACCAGTAGTTGTATTACTTAGATAGTGTAAATTTTTGTTTTTCAATTATATAGCTGAAAAACGGGTGAATTTCGTTTAATTCTTGATATTATTCTTGTGTATGACCAAGAATTCTAGATCATAGAAATATGTATAGTCCTCTGCTTACCTAATATACTTTGACATAAACTTTTTATGATTTTCTGATTTCAATGCATTATTTGTATATAATGAATCATCCTGTTTAGAAGGATCTTGCAGTGGCTCGTTTTTGAACGCTGTAGATGAACGCCAGCTTTTTTTAACTGGTGCAACTGAAGGATCTAGTAGTAAAAGTGGATTTGAATTTATGGCTCTTTCCTGCTTTGATTTATCTTGTAGTTTCTGTTTCAGTTGCTCTCTTTCTTTCTTTATTTTCTGTAATTCTTGCATTAATTGTGCAGTTTCATCTTCATCATCATCATCATCTGAAAAAGATTCAGGTGGTGAATCTGAATTTGCCGAATCCTCAGATTCTTCATTGTTTGATTCATCCTTGGGCTTTGTTGCAACTGTTTCTATTTCAACAAATTCCTCCAATTTCCTTCTCTTTTCGGCCTTTCCTTCAAGTGATTGCTTTCTTACAAGAGATTCCTCTTTCAACTCTTGGACTGCTGCCTTTGCTTTTTCCTCATTAATATCATTTCTATACTTCAAGCTTCGCTGTTGAGGTAAAGCTCTAGAGTGAGAAATTGAATCTTGGATGTTTTGCGCCTTACCACGCTTGGCTTCGAGAGTTGGTCTATGGTTCGTTGTCATTGTTATAATGTTTCTCTGGTAAACCGGATTGGCATGTCAATGTACTTTGATATCTATCTCTCTCTTATTTGAAGTTTGAATTATGTGCAGTGCAACAAAATTGGTGCATGTTCCATAATGTATGAGAGAAATATCGTTTAACAAACTGAAACTGAAAAAAAAACTAAAATATTAAACAAGATGGATTGTGAATGAAGATCCTTTAATAAAAACTAAGTATAGATACCTTTCACGAGAATGAGAGGTATGATGTGGATTGGTCTGGAAATTGAACTAATCATCATTACGGTCAAGGTACTGCATAACGAGATTGTATAAAATTGAGAAGTACGAACTTCGTATATCTAAAACTTTCCATCACTTGATCACAAAAACTATTATTATTATTTTTAAGGATCAGCAATTATTCATCATTTGTGTTTCTAGGACTGCTGGATTTTTTTCACAGATATTTCTTGCTAATCTTATCGCCATAAAACATTATTTGTTTTCTCACTGCTGTATGTAGAAGAAAAAGAGCGGAATCAAAAATCTTAACAACCTTCTCCTTAGTCATTGTTGCAGTTGAAATGTTTGTATTCCCGGCGTTTGATAGTAACTACAAGACAAGGAAAAGAGTCTATAGATGTTGTGAAAGATGTCGAACAAAGAGGATCAAGTGTAGGTTTTCAGATGATAAGGAGTCTGGTTGCCTTAGTTGTTTAAAGCACGGAGAAATTTGTTCATTCACTCCACAAAATAATTCAACAAAAGAAAACGAACTGGGCCATGATAATATTGGCGATGTTAAATCTGATAGTACCACACCACCAGCACCAGCACCAGCACCAAGTACCATTACAAATGCTTCTCTGGTATATTCAAACAATAAATTCCCTATTGATGGTAATTCCACTACGTCCATTTCAACCGGTATCTCTAAATCGCCCAGTGGATCTGAATCAGGTGACATCGATGTAAAACTTGTTACACCCATTTACCTTAAGCAACAGTTTAACTTTGTGGTATCAGGGATGCTGGATGAAAGAGGGTATGAATATGTATTTCACGATCACCCTAAAGTAGTGATTAACGATAAAATTTCAGATTCAACATTTTGGCACGAGTCAGGAATTCATGTTGGATACTCAAATCCGAAAAAGGCTACAGATGAGGGTACAACTGTCACCCGTAAACGTAAAGTTTTATGTAAGCCAATTAATGCATCTAATTTTCATATCAAAGACAAGAGAACCTATAAGTATCTCTTGTCCATAAATGCGTTTTCATTGACAACAGGTGAATACGCATTTACCAACAGTGAAATTCGAAAACTTATTGATCTTTATTTCACTAAGATCAATTCTATATTCCCCATAGTGAATACTTTAGAGTTTTGGGAAGAGTACCACACAAATAGATTACCAACCATTGTGATATATGCAATTTTGCTCGTGATACTGAAAGATTCACAGGCTGAACCAATTCTTAAGGCAATGTACCAAAGAAATGGTAAATCAGTTGACGACGATCAAGTTTATATTGACTACATAACAGAACTTGAAAATAAAATTAGACAGATATTATTGGTATTGCCACAATTAGGTGATTACGATAAACTAACGAGGTTAGCAACAAAACTTTTACTTTCAATGCATTTCGGTTACGACCGGTTGGGGAACGAAGAATCTTCACATGATCTCACAGATGCTATTAATTTAGCACTTCTGATGGGAATTCATATGAAACGTCAAATTACAGACTTTAACGAGAATAAATTAGATCATTTAAATAATTTATGGTGGTGTTGTTATATATTTGATAGATTCAATGCATTGATTAATAGCAGGACATTATTTATAAGTCTGAAAGACTTTAATATTGATCCACCTAGAAGTGTCAACCTTTTGAAATTAACACAAGTAGCCAAATCATTAGAAAATATGTTACTGGACATTTATAGACCATTTAAAAGAGATACCAAGAAGTCAAGAAGCGAAGTATATGATTTGAATGAATTTCATCTCAATGAATTTGAGTTGTGCCGACAAGATCAAAGTGGAGAGCTAACTGAGTTGGATGCAAATAAATCTGGCAGTACTGGTGGTGTTACTGGGGTAGTGGAAACGTATGTCGCCTCGTCTGTTTACTTACTAACTCGATTGGTTAATAATGTTGTTATTTTAGCTGGACAAAAATCTAAATTTGATAATCCGCATATACCTAATAATATTCCAGAAGAAATAGCTTATATTGCTAGTACAAATATATTGTGGTATATGAATAACAAACTGGAAGACGTTTTTATGAACTTTCCTATGATACCATGGTGTATTTCTTTGGGGATGGCTGTGACTTTGAAAAGAAAGGCTAAAGAGATTCTTATTTTCTCAAACGATTTCAGCACTGTCCAGACTAGTAACGATTTAAACAAATACATCACTTTATTAGATAAATATTCTAAAAAATGGTGGGTTGTTGATGAAATTTGTAAACTTTCAAAGGAGTTCGAAAAGAAACTTGAAACGAAAAGATCAAGAGTGTTGAAAAGAAGCATTCCAGATTCTCCAACTGGTCAGGCATTAAAGAAAGCAAAAGATGAGTCGATCAATTCTGAAGTAATTACGACACAAGGGACTGTACATACTGACAATACCCATCAGATAAGTAACCTCCTAAACGATAGTTTGACTAATAATTTTCCAACCAGGTCACAGTTCAGTTTTAGTAATTTACAGGATTTTAATGCCAATTCGTTTGTTGATTATTTCGGATCAGTCCAGGTTGATTTATTTGATAATGAAATACTCATGGATCTTCCGCCATTATTGATGTCCCCATTTGATGGAGAGTTTCCAAACGAACTCGAGAAAAAACTAGATTAAGTAAAATAGAAAGGAGAAAAATATGAAGAAAAGATGTTTAAAGACAATAATATATGATAAGTAGTACGCTTTATGAGTGTATGATTGGCTGCAACTGTTTCCGTCACAGCGCCTACTGTTTTCCATCAATGTTCTAGATTTAAGTTTAAGGTAACGCCCTAAATCCTCAGTAGTAAGATCATCTACTTTCGATAGTAGTGACAATTAAGGGTTCTATAGAACCGGAAACATTTCCTGTTTTGGAAATAATAGTTTTCGGATGAATTTCCATTTTCAATGTGGATTTAGAATATAACAAGTCGATTGGCATTGGTTCAAAGTAATATGTGGGGTACCAATTTTGTACTCCACCATTGAAATATTATAAGCGTTCGGATGTGATCCCAAAGTAGGGATTCTATTTTGACCCCACAATAAAAAGCCATAAACCATACCGTATCATGAAAAGGTATAAATTAAGGCGAAATCTGGGGTAATTCATTCTGTCACGTTAGTTGTAAAACAAGGACTAGTTTAACTTACTCTCACTCTAAGTTGTTATTTGTCATATTTAATGTCTCCTGTTGCTGCAAAAAGTATTCCAATTCCACCTGATCTTGATTTGAGATTTTCGGAGGTGAAGAATACTCTTGTTAAAAAAGAGAACATTGCTGCTGTTAAAGCTTCATGGATCAGACTCTTGAAGGCACTTGAACTTGAGATTGGATTAATTTCAAAACAAGGACCAAGTTACGTTCCATCGGTTAACTGGCAAGATATTGTTGATAATAATTATCAATTGCCTGAAACTATAGCAAGATTGTTTAAGGAAAGAGGTGTGATAATGGTAAAAGGTTTAATTGATGTCAAACAAATCGACACATGGTTTAATGAATTATCTATTTTGAGTAAAGTAAATGCTGAAACCTCAGGCTTCACATTCCCAAATCCTGCTTCGTGGTATAATCTATTTTGGACTAAACCTCAGATGGAAGCAAGATTCCATCCACATATGAGAACATTAGTGAACATTATGTCTAATCAATTTTACGTCGATGATAACGAAAACTCTTTGATTGACCTTGATACTCAAATTGTATATGGAGATCGTATTAGAATCAGAGAACCAGGTACCACGGCAACATTAGATTTGCATCTTGATTCAGGTTCTATTGAAAGATGGGAAGATGAAAAGTTTAGATCGGTTTATGATGATATTTTTGAAGGAAACTGGGAAAATTGGAACCCTTTTAAGCTCGATGAAAGGCAATTTGCTCATGAGGATTTATACAATCATATAAAGGAACCAAGGTCTACTATTTGTTCTTCATTTAGAACTTTACAAGGTTGGTTAGCACTAAGTGATAATAAATCCGGAGAAGGTACTTTAAAAGTGTTACCCAATATTAAGTTGGCAATGGCTTACATTTTGCTTAGACCATTATTCTGGAATGATCCAGTCTCAGGTAAGCCAGAAGATTATGAAATTGATTTGGAGACTCCAAAATTTCCAGGTGCTTTCCCAACAACTGGTCAATTATTTATTCCAAATGAATTTTATCCACATTTGCAACAACATCAGTCTGTTGTATCCATTCCAAATGTGAACAAGGGTGATTTTGTATTTTGGCACGCAGATTTATGTCATGAAGTTGATAAGCAGCATAATGGAGATGGCCATTCTAGTGTATTGTACTATGGTGTAACTCCACTCACTGTTACAAACATTCCAACGTTACTCGATACAAAAAATGCATTTTTAGGAAACAAGTCACCAGTTGATTATGCATCGCAAATTCCTGCTGGTGTTGTTGAACAACAAGGTGCTGATATCAAAAATATTAAGGATGATGACAGTTTAAGAAGCATGGGTCTTAAGGAGTTTGAATTGTCCGACAATCTACTGTTAATACAAAAACGAATTCGTAAGTTGGCAAATGAATGCTTGAAAGAGGGAAAATTTGATGTTGAAAAAGTTTTGAATAGCTTGAAGTAGAGACATGATCTTATGAAGAAATACCAATTATATAGCTTAAAATGAATGTAAATGTCAAGGAAAACGATACGTATTTATCAAGAGCAAGAGGGGTATGTATTGAAAGGCCCAGAAGCCAAAAAGAAAAAAAAAACCGTATGTCCTTTCTCCAGACACTGGAAGAGAAGCAAACCTGGAGACCCAATCGTATTCCCAAGATTGTTTCTGATAGAGATAGCAGATATCTATAATTTGCAGCCACCACTTCTGTAGCACATATAATGTATTTTCGCATTTGAGCGAAGGTACAACCTATTCACCTTTTTAACATTTCACCAAATTGAAATTAAAAAAAAAAAAAAACACATTCGTTACATATACCAATTTAATTTCAGCTCATCGATATATATACATAAAAGAAACATCAACCTTTTTCGATTAAATACGTTTACCTTGCCCTAAAAAACTTCTCTCTTTGCCTACTTTAAACATGGTATTGGGTGGGTCTTTTTTGACACCTGCATATACATTCATCTAATCTGTAAAATCGACTACCCTATCCCGCAGTCTAACCTGTAAAAAATCCACGCACCCAGCTAATTATCAACGAAACTTTTTGTTTCGGGCTTTCACAACTTTTTGCCCTTATCTATTAGTTGTCTATTTATCAATCAATTGTAACTAAACACCCAATTTTTCCAGCATGTATGTTGCTTCTTATCTTGTAACAGCCTCTCTTTTAACTGTGGGAGGCTACATGCTTTTCACCGGAGCTGGTGAATCTTTCAACGTTGGTTGGTTTCTTGAAAGTACTTCTCCTTATATGTGGGCAAGTTTGGGAATTGCAAGTTGTATCGGGTTTTCAGTCGTTGGTGCAGCTTGGGGGATCTTCATTACTGGTACATCCATTATCGGTGCAGGTGTCAAGGCTCCTCGTATTACTACTAAGAATTTAATCTCCATTATTTTTTGTGAAGTTGTTGCAATTTATGGTTTAATTATGGCAATTGTATTTTCCGCTAAATTGACCAGCGTACCATCTTCTGGTTTATACACAAAAGAAAACTTGTATACTGGATATGCATTATTTTGGGCTGGTTTAACCGTTGGTCTTTCCAATTTAATCTGTGGTATTGCTGTTGGTATCACTGGTTCTACCGCTGCAATTGCTGATGCTGCTGATTCATCTCTTTTCGTTAAGATTTTAGTTATTGAAATTTTCGGTTCTGTCTTAGGTTTGTTTGGTTTGATCGTTGGATTATTAATGGCCGGTAAAGCTCAAGAATTTTCATAAACCTCACTCGCCTCCACCTTCCCTTGTTTTGTCTTAAACAATTCATTCAATACATGGGCGCCAATTACTGAGACCTAATACGTCTCAGTCAAAAATCACAATATAAAACAAAACCAAAAATAAAAAACTTCAAAATAAGTAAGAAATAGAATAAAAAGCACATTCGTAGCATAGTCTAAGAAGCTATACTAATAAATATATATCATTATCGATCAT
This sequence comes from Dujonia santamariae, assembly GCA_030578175.1. Taxonomy (NCBI): domain Eukaryota; kingdom Fungi; phylum Ascomycota; class Pichiomycetes; order Serinales; family Debaryomycetaceae; genus Dujonia; species Dujonia santamariae. The sequence goes on from JANIVZ010000011.1 coordinate 47,541, forward strand.
TTAATATGTAGGATGAAGAGTTAGAGAATGTTCCATTTGATGAACAATTCTATTTAAGAGAATAGAGCCCCACTAGGAGCTTAAATGTTAAAGCTAAATTACTACAAGTAACTTGATTGATTTATTTATTTTATTTCTAATTTTTGTCGTTTATTAATATCTACTCCAATATCTTACCTACTTTCATTCGTTATTTATAATTTTATGATTTGATTCTTTTTTTATGATTTTTCTTAGTTATCAACTTCCATGTAATCTGGATTCTTCTTTAAAATAACAATACCTTCCAATGAATGGTTTAAAGAAATCCATTCATCAGTGTTTTCTAATTCAGCTCTTTCACCATAGTTTAATAACACTGGAGTAGATTGTGTTACCCAACCAGTTATAGTTTTTGGCTTACCAGCTTGCCCAACAACGTCAACTGCTTGACCAACCCTAACATTAACCTTTATTGGTTGCAAACTTTCATCAACAGTAACCAACATTCTTGGCTTGACTGCAGGAGTCAAATAATATAACAATTGATGACTTGTTTCAGTATTTGAATCACTTAATATAAATAATTTTGGATCTAATAATGCAACAGAAATCGTCAATAATGAAGCTAATGACACTTTAGATAAAATGGTTCTTTCACTATTAAATGGATTTAATGATAAAGTACCCTTACCAAGATGTAAAATACCCTGAGCAATTCTTACCATAAATAAGGAATCAGATGATTTAATATAATATGATGCTAATTGTCTTAATAATTGTGCTAATCTTGCATTATTGGTACCAGCACCAACAAGTCCCATTGCGTAAATAGCATTTTGAGCAACTTCAAGATCAGGGTCATGTGAATGACGTGATAAAGTATCAAATACCTTCATTTGTGGGTTCAGTACAGATACAAGACCCATAGCTAATGGTACTGCTCTACGAATTAATGGATTACCATAATGCATGAGGTGTGAGAAGTGACGTAAGGACATGTCTTGCCCAATTTCTTCACCCATTGCAATACAAGCAAGACCAAGTACAGCAAAACCTTGATAAAGTTCTTCTTCTTCATCAGCAGTTTCATTACCCTTTTCTTCAGTTTCTGCCTTTTCTTCCTTGACCTTTTTGTCATCTGCATCCTTCATTTCTACATCCTCTGGTGCAGTTGTAGAAGGTTCAGTTGAGGCTGCCACAGAAGAAGAAGCGGAAGCAGCTTCCTCAGCTTCCTCAGCAGCCTTTTGGTCTTCTTCACTTTCTCCTAATTTCTTTTCCTCTTCACTGTCATCCTTTGGCTTAGCAGTACACATTTGTAATAACAGTTGGATTTGTAATACATTACCAGTACCAGCATATGCACAAATATTTACTAATACCTTTAATGTTTTACTAATTGGATGTTCAATAGCATCAATAGTTTCTAAAACATCTTCTACTTGTTCAGTTTTACCCATGTACAATAAACCCAAACCTAATGAAAGAAATCTTATAAATTTATTGGTTAAATGAACAAAATCTCTTTCTAATAAAGTTTGTAAAATAGTGGAAGTAATATCACCATGACAGGTACCAACGAAAACATGACCAAGTGCCAAAGCTGCTAATGAACTCAATTCAATTGAAATATCTAAATCACTAACAAGTGGTAAAAGTAAGTTAAGAACTTCTTCATTTGCTGAACCAGCAAACGCAATACCTAAACCATTAATAGCTGAGACTTGGAAGATCTTCTTTGGATCATTAACATATTCTTGCAACAAGGCTAATGCAGCTTCAATTTCATCATGAACATTGGCTGATACGATACCAGTACCTAAAAGAGCACCAGCTTTAACTTCATCTTCACTTGAATAAGTATATTTATCTAAGACTTGTAAACCGTCGTTAACATTCCATTGTTGAATAGAACCTAATGAGGCAGTAGTGGAAATCATACCATAACCTTTGGTCTTATAAATCCATGATTTGTTGTCTTCAGCAGTTTGAATTAATTTATCAGTACCGTAACCCAAATTAATAAATGCATTTACAAATGCAGCTGCCAAGTTTTGCTTTGCTGAGTCAATCGATCCTGAAGTACCAATACCAAATTTAGCATTTTCTAAATGTGACTTATAGATATCTTCTGGTACTTTAGCATCCAATAAATTCAATTCTTTGACCAAGTAAGCATAGTACTCATGAAGCTTAACATTAGAAATACAATTTTGTACTTCTTCACCACCTTCTTCATACTTAAAACTTGGAATTTGTTGAGATAAAATGAACCCTAATTGCTTATGAATCAATTCATCGTTCGTGGATGCGAATACTTGTTTTATTAATTCTTCGTCATCTAATTTCATTGCCAAGATAAGTGCTTGAGTTAACTTGTTGTGGGATAAATAGATAGAATAAGCTGTATTTAAGAAAGATGAATCATCTGGTGGTGCCAAAAGTGGAACACAACTGACCATATAAAGACAAACTCTGGCAAAAGTATTTTCATCCACAAATTCTGGTAATTTATCAATGCATTCAATTTCCAACAATAAATCAACTGCATCAGCTTCAGCGTTGTGCTTTAAGAAATAAGGAGCAATGTTTAATGACAAGGCAATTAAATCATTAATAGAATCATCATCAACACCTAATTTTTCTTGATAAGTTTCACCAATTTCTAAAGCCAAGTGTCTCATATATTCATGACCCCAATCACCAACATCAGCTTGCTTGTTCTTGTTGGTTTCATCAGATAAGAGTCTATATTTTAACGAGTCTCTTTTGCCGTCGTCAGAGTATGTCATAGCCAAGACTGACAAAATATCGGCCAATTGACTCAATAAAGTTGTTTGATCATTGTACTTAGTTTCCCAAGTAGTATAAATTTCAGTTAAAGTTGGATAATGAGGTCTCAAGAACTTCAATGGTTTAGGAACCGCGGTCATTGAAGTTGTAGAATCTTTGATGAAATCCTTAAGAGTTTGTAAACATTTTTCATAAAATTTAATATCACTTGATGATTCATTTAATCTTTCAACTAACATTTCTAATTCATCCTTTAAATGTTGGTCTTCTTCTGAGAGTTCTTCTTCCTTTTGTACAACTGGCTTTTTTCCAGCTGAGTTGAGAGGCTCAACCTCCTTGACTTCATCCTTTGACATATTGATTAATTGATGAAGTAATTGATGGTATTAATTAAATCAGGAAAAGAGTAAGTAACTCTTTATATATTGAATTGAATTGAGGATGGCAAAATAACTAACTGTCCAACTATTTTGTGTAATAAAACTCGCGAAAAAATACACCTACACATAATCTTTCAAGTAAAAGTGCAACAGGAAGTTGAGAGACTAGCATTAGTACTACAAAAGGTGTTAGAGGTAGAGGTGGATGGGTTGATGGACGATTGGACTTACATGTTAGGAGTTGAATACTAAAAGATTACATTTTGTAAAAAAAAAAAGAAACGGCGTAACTGGATATAATTGAGTGGTAGTATCTTACTAGTGAATTTAAGTTCAGTCAATGGTTTCTAGGGAATGTTCTACATTTATACCTCAACACTCTCCGCTGGCCCTTACACCGGGAAGTCGATTGCATTGAGCTTTGTTTCCTCTGGTGAGAAGTTCAACATAAAGTGAATAGTATCATAAGAGGACCGAAGGGAAACAGGCTAAAAACAACACTTGTAAATATCTTTATTGCTCCCCCTTCTCCCCCTTCCCTTACTTTCACGTCCTATTAATTCTAACTCTTCTTCGAGCAGTTTATTTGAAATGATCATTCCGTCTGTTCTAACAAACCTTTCTCTTATCACGAGGACTATAGGATTATTCCTGTCGGGAATTTGCACCCAAAGTAGTGAACGACAAGAATTTAACAGTATTGTCTCACGTGACTCCTAAATTCCCGATCCAATGTTTACATTAACTAAAAAGACACTGTCGCAGATCACTCATAATTACACTTCTTTAGTATCACATTAGTAGCTAAACCACGGATAGGAAGAAGTATACTTATAACACCACTATTTATACGAATTTGAGATGGATAGGATATTTTACCGTTCAGAATCCGTAGATTCCTCTACTGGTTTACCTATTTTCATCTTTGACACCTCATATCTACCATCAACAGATTTAATTGACTATGATGCCTTTATCCCCACCATGATGCAATACATCCCTAACGAACCGTATGTGCTAGTGATGTTTAACTGTGGGTTAAATAAAATCTCATGGGTTTGGGGGATTAAGTTCTTGAAACAATTTTTAGATAGTGAACAGTATGCTGACAATTTGAGTAAACTTATAAAAGTGTATACTGTTCATGATAGTTGGTTTGTTAAATCAATTACTCAAATTTTCAACACCAAGAAGAACTTGGTTTCATTGCAGAAACTCATCGACTCCTTTTCTATTCAAGATATTCACCAAGCAGCATCCCAGTTATCCCAATCTGCTACCAGGGATCACACACCGATTATTAGGTGTTCAAATTTATCTGAGTTATCCAATTTCATTGATATAACAAAATTGAAGATTTCTCTCAATATTTACAAGCATAACTTGCAGTTAGAACTGGATATTCAATCTAGATCAACGTTGTTTGACTCAGCCTCTGTGACGGGGCCATCACTTGCAAATCCAATATTTTATCATCATTTTTACCAAATTTTTAACATTTTGAATACTTATGCGGATAAAGTTCAGTTGATATTCCACAAGCCCGGTAATAAGCTGAATACAGAAATATTATATCAATGCATAAACAGAGATCAGGTAATATGGATTAATGATTGGGACCTATGGTGTATCGGTGCTTGTTTCAAGAAGATATTGACTGACTTACCTCGTCCATTAATATCGATTGGGCATATTCAATTACCTATGAATGATACTTTGGAATTCACATCCCAGAACTTTCTAAGAATTTTGAACAATATTGAAGGAAATGGTACTGATCAATTACTTTTCCAATTCTTTCTCCTTTGTCATAAAATATTGGAGAATCCTCAGACTACCCAGCACACAACAGTAAGTTTGTCACGTTGTATATCACACGCACTTAGTCACGAAGTAATTCTGCTGAACAAAGATAGAATTTCTGTAGTCAACAGATTTGTTAAGAATGTGTTGGACCATTGGCCCAGTATATATCAAAACATCGAGGGAAAATATCTTACTATAGACGAAGTTATCAACGGTAAAAAGATTGAATCAGAATTGAAAAATAAAACCCAAAATTTCAATAGTTATGATATAAGTTACGATTTAACTATTGATAATGATGAAGAAGATTTGGAGTACAGAGTTGCATTTAATACTACTAATATTTTAAGCGATGAAAATTTAAAGAGGAAAGAGTCTGAGATTCCACACCAAGCTATGATAGACCTATCAATGAGTACATCCCCAATGAGGCCGTTAAAACCTTCTACTAAGGGCCAACAACTTCAATTTCAACTTCCTCAACAACAGCATCAACAGCAGCTGTCTCAGCAGCAATACCAACTTCAACACAAAACATCGTTCAGTACTCAGAAATCTGATTCTTCGTCCCAAGGATCCACACCAATTCAACGTCATTCACGCTCGACTTCGGTTTCGAGTATTAACACCATCACTCCAGTCTTTGGACATTCTTCTTCTAAGTCAATAAGCAGCATCAATTCATTCACATCGACAACCAAGCATTCAACTTCCAAATCAATTAGTAGCATATCGTCATTCACTGATCCCCAAGAATCACCCAATCCAATCAAACTGACTTTAAAAGATGTATCAAATATCGTTGCACAATACCCACCTCAAAAGTATAAGTTTCATAAAACAGTTACAACACCACAGAATTCAACTTTTGCAAAGCAACTTGAACCTCAAACAATTCAAAGTCCTGTCAAAAAACCAGTAATTAGAGGAAGAAAGGTTGGAGAATTGGCAAAACTTTTTGAAGAAAGAGCCGAAGCAATGGAAATTTTGAGAACAATGTAATATAGTAAATAGAAACAGTACATATAAAATATAGGCATGGATATTATTGTAAAAGGAGAGGCTAAAAGATTAACTACTTGATATCTTTTGATTACATACAAATAATCATCTACTGGTGTAAGGCGCAACCTCTCTTGTTCCACTACAATAAACTATTGGTACAATAGGATTTATTAATATACAAAATCAAATACTTTACATCACATCATTTCCCCTTAATTCTTTAAAGGTAGAAATCTTTTTTTTTTATTTTCTTTAGTTTTTTCTTTTTAAGGTTTGTTTGTTTCATCTTCGCCATTAGTATTTACTCACTCAGATACTCCATTTACCTCAGATTCAATTGATCCCATTAAGAAGAGTTTCAAATGATTATTCGCCAACTAATCTACTATCTATGTTATCCATTGAAATTTCACCTTCATGTTGATGATGATGTTGTTGGTGCTGTTGAGTAGCACTGGCAACGGCTGCAATAGCAGCAGCCGCAGTATTTTCAGAATCATCAGGATGATGCAATTCATGTTCTTGAAGTTGTTGTTGGTATTGTTGGAGCTGTTGTTCATCGATTTGATGTTGTTGATGTTGTTGTAAATGTTGTTGTTGTTGAGCCGCTTGATGTAATTGTCTTTGCAATTCAACATCTTGTTGACTATGATGTAATTCATAATCTAAGACTTGGTCCAGAGTATCATCATCATCCAAATCAACCTGCTGGAAGGAACTTGCATTAGATCTCTTTTTATACAAGTTATTTTGACGGTTTGAGGAACTAGATAAGAATCTACTTTGTTTCTTTAACTTTCTCTTGTATCCACGAATTTCGTTATAAATATCTTCACGTTTAATTAAAACATCTGGGTATTGATCTTTAATCTTAGATTCAATGTGTGAAGGTTTGGTACCAATCTTGTATAAATCTAAGATTAATAAATTCAATTCATCAGATCTTTTACGAAGCATTGGATGGTTAGAAAGTGGATCCAATTGTGGGTGATTATGCTCATTGCAAGTAGTTCTAAGAGTCCAAACACCAGTAGACTTCTTAAAATTAGCAGTCATTGAGAATGGACAACGAAGCTTCTTAGTCTTTGTAGTTGGATCTAAGAGATAGCCGTTCTCTAAGCTCTCATCGACAACTGCATCTACATCGACATCGTCAGCACCACCAGCTGAACCATCAGCACCTCCCATATTAGAAGACTTCTTCGATTTCTTGTGACGATATCTACCACCAAGTTCACAGGTGTAGTAAATTGCCTTCTTGTTAGAGTGGGCAATAACAACACCAAATCCATTATCTCTTGCAAATTCATGAATAAATTCATTCAAGTCTTCACGGTTTTGAAATATTTGCTCAGGATATGGCCTAGTGATTAAATTACCTTCTGCAGTAATTGTATTTTCACTAACTGGATAAATTCTCAGTTTAGAGTCAATGATCGGGTCAGGGATTTGAATATTGTATTGCGATGGATCATCATCATACTGTTGTTGTGAAACTTGGTGATGAAGTTGATGGACCAGTTGCTGATGTTGTTGATGCTGCTGATGATGCTGAAATTGCTGATGATGCAACTGATGAAGTTGAGGTTGCAGCAGTTGTTGCTGCAGCAGTTGTCGTAATTGATTGAACTGCTGTTGCTGAAGTGCCTGTTGCTGATGTTGCAGAAGTTGATGCTGTTGATGTTGGTGGATTTGATGCGGTTGATGGTGCTGATGTTGAAGTTGTTGATGCTGTTGTTGCAGTTGTTTACTCATTGCAGCGGCATGAGCGATCTCTTCCAATTTGACCCTCGTTGCTTCTAACTCTGCGGGCAGAGCGGTTGTGCCATCTGACTTGGCCAGAGCCACTGCAAGGAGTTGCTCATCGATGGCAGTATGATAATCAGTTGAATTCGTCATCAGAAATCGTTACCAATTTATTTTCGATTTTGTTTTTTTGCAGCAATAGGGTTTATCTCTAGGTTAGCTTAGAGGTCGTGGAAAAGAGTAATAAGGTAGTGTCTTTTTGTTGTTTTTTCTTATTTGTTTTTGAAATGAACATCCACGACGTCGACCCATATGCAGGTAAACAGAGCTAATATATAATCACGTGAAACATATATACAGGATATTGATAATATTTGAGTATATTAAAATATGATGTTCATTATTTATTCTGCTTGCGGTTGTTTGTGTTGTTCCTACTATGAGCAAGGTAATACATCTTTCCGCATGGGAACTAGATCAATGCAATTGTCCTCGCCCTCTTTTTTTTCTCTCCCCTTTCCCCAAGTAGGGACCATAGCGAAGCGGTACAGATAGATTTCATTTATCACAAGACATTCCTCTGCCGCCTATCCGGCGATAACAATTGAATTGAGCGATTCTCCTTTCGGTGGACCTTCTTACCCTACTGGAAGTTAAAAAAAAAGTAAAGTTACCGAAGCAATGTTGCTGTATTAGTGCCATGTAGTTTCTAGGTTTTGCTATAGCTTGAGAATATTCAATCATGATGAAATGAAACGGAAAATGTCATTCAGAATTGAAATTCAAGTTACAGTATTATTTTTCTAAGATTATTATAATTATTTGCGTATGACTATTCTAAATGCTAATGGTATAATGAAAGTGTTCGTGAAACATATAGTAAAACAAGAAACGTAGAAAATCCTGTGAAAGGTCCATCCCGCACTGTTTTGTGGGAATATGGACTGTGAAAAGTAATTATCAACCACTTATTTCAAATTACAGTTCTTCTTCGACTTTGCTATGTACTTGATCTTAAGGAGTGTGTTTTCTTTTTTTTTTTTTTTCGTCTTTTCAAATTGTCTACTTCTATCTATCACCTTAATTATTGATAGCTTTGTCAGCCCATACTGGTAAGACAAAACTTGCTTGATGAATCTTTTCGGAATAGTATTTAAATTCATTATCAGAAGCATCTGGCGATCTAACTGGAGTTTGTAAGTTATATTCTTCATTGTGAGTGGCCATTAATAACCCCAACTGTCCACTAGTGTACGATGGCATGTAACATTGACTGTATTCAACATTAGAGAAAACAACTTCTGCCTTTTGTTTTAAATCCTTAACATAGTTAAGATTTAACCAAATATTCTCTGAACTTTGCATGATAACAATCCCATTTGGCTTTAATGAGTTAGAAAGTAACTTGAAATAATTAACTTGGAAAAATTCTTCAGCAGGTCCTTCAGGATCTGATGAATCGGTAATAATAACATCATATTTTTCATTAATGTCCTTGGTTGATAAATCATTCAAAAATTTGAAACCATCTTCTATCACGATGTTAACTTTCTGGTGGTTGTGATACTTGGCCATCTCAGGAAGATACTTAATTGACAACTGTATTACAGTATCATCAATTTCAACCATGGTTACTTGGTTAATAACGTCAGCATGGTGCTTAACTAATTCTCTTACAACACCACAATCACCACCTCCAATAACCAATACTCTCTTTGGTTGTGGGTGAGAGAACATTGGTAAATGAGTTATAAGTTCTTGGTACGCAAATTCATCCCTTTCAGTACATTGTATTATACCATTTAATACCAAAATATTCCCAAAGTTTCTTGACTTAAAGATCAAGATATCTTGGAATTGTGATTGAGAGTGATGCAATATTTCAATAATTTCTAATGAAAATGCTTGACCTGGGAAGGCTTCTTCTGAGAGTTCATGGAACCAATATTTATCATTTATTTTGGTGACAGCTTCGTGAACGAAACTGGAAAGATCAATAGAAGACATTTCTTTATTATTACTATAACTAGCTTAATATGATCGTGTGCAACTACCTTTATACATATAATATTTTTTCTTCATTTATTCTACTGTAATCGGAACATCCCTCATCGGAAAATATACCAGATTCAGATTCCTGTATGCAGTGCTCAATCTGAGAGAAGAGTCATATTGAATAATTTTATAAATATATACGAACCTGCAAGGCAGGAAGAAAATAAAACGAAATTCGAACAATGGAGTCTACAAACTAAAATATATATAAAATCTGGAGGTTGGATATTTACTGAGAAAGTAAATATATTGTGGAACGCTCCACAGTAATTACCTTGTGAAATTAAACTCATTGATCATTTCTACCTTTGATATTTCTAGGTGATCAAGACAGTAATCTTCAAGAAGACGAGGAAATCTACTATCAATTTTCCTTAAAAATTGGGAAATCTAGATAAAATTGTTACTTGAGAATGGGAACATAGCAAATGGAGTACCTGGTAAACATTTTTCTTAATAAACAAGTTCCGCTTGTGCCTTTCTATCGAGGACATCTGCGTTAAGCTTGTCTCTGTATGTATCAATCTCTTCAAAGAAGAGCAAAGCTCGATGCAATCGTCCTCCCCGGATAGGGGCCTTAGCGGAGCGCTAACCCCCAAAGGATTAATTCTAGCAATATGTCACTCCGCTTGAGCCTACCCGGTGGGGAAAACTGCATTGAGCTAACCATCCCTCTAATTGTTTGTCTAGCCGTATTGTTAGTTAGTCTATATTCTCCCCAATGGGTCAAAAGGCTCAGTGGAATTTTCTTTCAATATTAAATAAGGCTTCTCCACAGCGATTAGCATTGATAGGTAATATCTATTTTTTATGTCATCAAATGCTGCCACTAGAATCTACTCATAGGTTACATGGTTACCTCTAATTCGTCAAAGCCTCAGCCTCAAAAATCAAAATTATAAATTTTCCTGAAACCTAAGGGAAATAGAAAATATACATAAAAAGTAAAGTAATTTTTATCACTTCGACGAAAAGTCTTCTTCCTTCCCTTTGGAGTTTAATCAAAGATAAAAATTGAATTTCAATTCATATAAGCTTAGTCTACATTCCTTCTACGGATAACATACCCGCGTGGTGAATGCTATTATTAACCAATTTTTTCTTTCTTTTTCTTTCATTCTTCTTCTTTCTTTTTTTTTTTTTCTTTATTCCTTGATTCTTATAGTCTTCTTCTTAATGATAGGTTGCTCTTTAAACTATTTTACTACTTATAGCAAAGAGGTGTTCTGGTGGATAAGTTCCCACATGGGGTACGGGTTTGGTATGGAAAGTGTAATATAAACGCAATTTGTGCCGCGGGTGGGTGATGTACCGTGGGCACATCTGCCGCGGAGGAAGCAAAAAGCTGCAAAAATACGCAGAACGCTCCTCAGCACATCGCGCGAAAATAATTGCAGCACTTTTTAACTCCTTAAGATACAGCATTTAAGATTAGAAACACGTGACAATCAAAAAGAATGGTGAGTCAAAAAAAAACCAATAGATGGCAGTTGAACTAACTATTAATCAGAGAAGCTGTTTCTGGTGTATGTATGTATGTATGTGTGTATGTGTCTAGAATTTTTTTATTTGATAGGAGATACACGAGAAAAGTTATTCAAATTCCAAGTTAAACACCGTATCTGTAATTAAGTTTCTCCGAGAATTCTCAGTGCGGAAAATAACCATAGCTTGGCCACCACTATCTGCTGCGCGGTTAACTATTGGATTTTGAATCAAGCCTTTTAATTATTTTATTATTAGTTTTTGCACGTCAGGGCAGCTTAATAGCATTATCAAACTTCGCAACTGTACACCAACTATTGTCACCGAATTTCATGTTTGTCTTATCGGGAGCTATCAGAAAAAGAAGCAATTTAGAAAGTAAATGGTAAGATTAGACGCGAAGAATGAGACGAAAACCAATTGGCAAAAGGCAACTGCAAGCAGGAGGTACCGAAAGACGGAAACTGATGCGAGAAAATGTCAGAAACAGCAGGGAGGGGCAAGGGAAGGTGGGAATAGAAAATGTGAAATGTCATCATACGATTACTTAAGTGACATAACATGTGAATATCTACCTAACCATGTCGAATAGGATTTTGTTTGATAGCCAAGTTTTTTACAACATTAAGCAAGAGAGTGTGTGTGTGTGTCCTTTTGAAGGTTGGAATTGGAATGGGACGAGATGGGAAGTTCACTCGCATAATGAACCCGAAAGTGACATTCAGATATCCATGACGGTATTTAGGTGGATCTTGGAATTATTATAGGGACATATTATGGAACTTATGCAATGAAATAGTTTTCTCGGGGGTGTACGGGAACCAGGTAAAATGTTTATATCTGCAGGATGTGTATTCGGTATGCATAAACTCATGGTAATCTAAAGTATGAGGACCCTGCTCTTCAGTAATTTAAATACAGAAAGAGTGAGTTAGAACTAGCGTAACTAATTTATTTTAGTCGATTTAATCATCAACTTGCACCCAAGCCTAACCTTGAGTAAAAGAAGAATACAGCGGAACCAGCTTGGTGAAGAACAGCACAAATATAGTCTAAGAAAATAAGAAGCTAATTCAAACAATAAGGGAAAAAAAAAAAATTTGTACGACAAACAAAGAACCTGTTTCGATGTTTGTTTTCCCAGCATTCGACTCCAACTATAAGACACGGAAAAGAACGTTTAAGTGCTGCCGTACATGTAGAACGAGACGATTGAAGTGCATTCAGTCCAATGATTACGAAACCGAAGGATGTGATATCTGTGACAAGGATGGTTATGTTTGTGACTTGATAAAGAAGGATGGTAAGAACTCGGTGGTACCAGTTGTCGGAGAAAGTGGCGGTAAAAGACCGTACTTATCATCCGACTCGGTGGTACACTCTCCCCGTGGTACAGAAGCCATGAATGAGCATTCACGACCCAGAGATTCTAATATTGGGTACATGGCGACACTGCATAATCAATACTCTTTCCAAGCACCTGATCGTGTACTGGTGTCGTCAATATCTAGTCATGGCAGTCAAACAAGTCCCCAATCACAATCACCATCACAATCATATTCACAGCCATACTTGGAACCCATTCAACATTCATTCATATATCAACATGATACGAGAGCATATCAATCTGATCCACGAGCTCTTCCCAAGGAATATCGACAGCAATCACAGAATCAGTTTCAGTTCCACCAACCGCCACTGCAACAGCCACTGCAACGAAATAATCAGTATATTCAACCTCAGGTGCCTCACTATCACAATAAACCATCTTTGGCATTACCTAGTTACAAAAACTTCAGGTCACAATTACCAGACCTAGGCATACCCCAAAACAACAATAGTAAGCATATAAGTACCGAAGTGCCACCAAGCACGACCAGTCCAGCAAATATTTCGGTAAACCAAGCATTCACTTCTAAATTTTTAAAGTGGACATTCAACTTTAATACCAACAAGAGCTTTTATACTGATTACATTGAAACCAACTCGCTCGATGGATTGTATAATTTCAAAAATGATGACGATCAATTAAAAATTCAAAACAAACAAGTTCTTCCATTTTTAATTTCAATTGACGCTTTTAGAATTGGTTTTGATGTGAAAACTACCAAAGAGCTCCTTGAACTATACTTTTTCAAAATAAACAGTCTATTCCCAATAATTGAAGAGCACGTTTTCTGGAAAGACTATGAAAGGGATCTTTTCCCTAATGTTATATTATATGGAATGATTTTAGCAATCTCAACTGATAAATTAGCTGAAGACATTTTTGTTTCGAATGGTTTGCTCTACAGGAATGATCCAAATTTCAATGCAAAAGTTTTAGATATTAGGTCAAAATTGGATTTGAAAATCAGAAGTCTCTTAACAGTTTTACCTGAATTGGGTGATGACAACATATTTGCAAGATTCTTGACTTTTTTACTTTTGCTGATAAATATGGGGTATAACGTTTATGGAATTGAGAAATCTCTGTCTGATTTAGCGGAGGCAATCCGTCTTTCAAAATCATTAGAGATAAATGAAAAGGAAGACGATGTCAGGAATGATCCTTTAATTCTAAACTCAACGAATAGGAAATTTAGAAAAGGTACCTATTCGCAAAATTTATGGTGGACTTGCTATATTTTTGATAAGCTCAATGCATTTATTCACTTCAAACCAAGTCTCATTAATAGGGGTGATTTTAACCTTGATAAACCTATGCATGTGTTTCTTCTGTTACTAATTGACCATTGTGATGAGGTAGACGCTACTTCTTTACTAACTTTGTCTACACTTGAAAATTTTGTAATTGACGAATTTTCCAGAAACGTGAATGATTTTGAAACATTTTCTTGCTTCAAAGAGGAATCCATTGATTTAATTTTACCTGATTTTCATTTACCAAATGTTCTGTTACCCTCGTATAAGAAGAACATGTCATATTTCTTCAAAAGGTTATTAAAATTGATTCAAATTACTACTGTTCATAAATCACTTAACAAGGAAGCAGACGTTACAGGGTTGTCTGTCAATATCAACAATATTGTTGCAACATCAGTTAGTAACTTACTAAGGTACGTCAAGCAAATTAATCCCGAAGGGATGATAAGCATTCATTGGGTTCCAGGGGCGCTATGTTTTGGATTGTTGACAATGTTAAATGTTAGTGACACTGCGCGCAAGGCAAAGGCTGAGGAGTCTATGATTGGTAGTTATACCATATGTATAAAGGATGTAACTAAGGAGCTTGAAAATAGGTCTGATTCAAAATGGTGGTTTGTTAAGGAGTCCGTATCAATTTCAAATGTTTTGGTGCAACTTTTGCATGGAAACAATAACAACATTAGTGCTTCCAGGGCCAACGAAATAAACTTAACCAATCTGATTATCCTTACCAATACAACCTCAAATTCGGGGACTCCCGGACATTCAGAAACACAATCCATTCTGTCGTCTACACCAACATCAAACTACGACGACCTCCAACCACTGGATGATACAATTAAGAGAATTGGACTCAGTATTGACAATCCTATGCCAAGGGTAAATATTGCTTCATTGTTAAGTACTGATGATAAGGTTGAGGATAAGAACGATTATAGTGGTCAAGACTCTTGAAGTAAATTATTAGTGAGAAAAAGGTTCGTCCAAGAAACCAAGCAGTAGGGTAGAGATCTATTTAATCAGGGTGCTTCTAAATTTGAAAGAGTAACTCTAAATGATTTTATTAATCTTGTATGATTATCCACGAAAATAGTGGGATCATCTAGGATCATCTAGAAGTTAACATAGCACGATTCTATGTGAACTAAGAATTTGAATAATACCGGTTAGGATGGGTTTTACAACCTTAAATTTTGCAAACAAAAATTAATTATAATAAATTGCAGCTGCAATTGAACTTAAAACCAATTTATGTGAGTGATGTCCGTTATACTATATTTATCTTGAAATAAATATATAAGTATATATTTTTATGACACACAATTTATATTTTTTGTAGTGAATTGGTGCTTAAGTGTAGTGTTTTGATGAAGAAATTTAACCTCTAATTTATGAGAACTGTTGTGACAGGGCCGCTATCCAGGGAGGGTAATTGTATTGTGCTTTGCACCCTTTTGGGTGGATATACCATGTTATCCTTAGATATGCTGGACGAACTAGGGTTGGAAATAAAAAAGAAACGTAATGAAATAAACCTGGCGAGAAAGACTTAGAGATTCAAAATAAATTGATAGAGTGATATGGTAAAGTTCTCTTGTCAATGGATATACTTTGGACAAGTCCTTCTACTGGATGAAGAGGAATTTATTGTAATTATCTCTACGAGTTCAGTCAAACAACATTACAGGGGATTATCTGAATTACTAATGTGAAATTGAATAGTTGGCATTGACTTGTCGGTTGAAACGTTTGACTTATCACTCAGGGTAAATGAAGAGTAATAAAAAGAAATATTTATGGTATTTGCTTAAATTAAGATATAGATTCCTAGTTCATTAACTTTAGTTGTTTATCTTTATGGCAAAGTATTTTATTTTCTCATTCTCTCACCCAAGGTTTAGATTTGCAGCCATTTCAATTTCATATATTTCAATTTTCCACAACTAATTAATCGTTAAAAACAAAGGAATCGCTTATTATATCACATTCTGAACAAACCAATTTACCTATTTAACGAATTAAAACGATCTTTATAAAACCTCTCAACCACTTTTATTTTTCACCTTCCAATTGGGTCTATTACATTTGGTTTGTTTTCCTTGTAGGGCGAAACATAAAGTAATAAGAAGAAAGAGATAAAAACAAATCTAAACAGAAGCTTATCCAGCAAGTTTAATTGCATTAAGCAACTCCTCTCTACAGTCATTTGTTTGGTCATTGGCCCCTACTCGGGGAAAAAGGGGTGTAAAGATCAATTCAATGGCTTTCCGAGGGGTAGGGTAGCGGAGGTACCAATAAAAGAAAGATCTTATTGATGTACGCTTGCTGGCGCCTATCCGGCGGGGACGATTGCATCGAGCTCGTCTCCCTACGGTCGATTATCTGGTTATACTGGGAGTTAGGTAATACTTCTCCCCAAAGAAACGACCAAAAGCACATTGAGACTGCCTTCTCCGGGTACGGTTCCTGGCGGAGGGGTACCCGATTAAACGGATCTCAAATATCTAATCCCATTACGCTCCACTTGCAGCTGTCCAACAAAATACAATAGACTAAAAATGCACATCTCCCATTTTTGTTACTATTTCATTGCATATCGGAAGTAAGTAGAAAAGTCCCGGATGCTCGTTTAAGTATAAATGCAATTGTTTCAATCTACTACCCCGGAGTAAAACTATCAATCCAAACAATACCTATACCAAGCACGATGTTTTTTTGGATTTTTCACCCTCCCCCACACACATAGTGAGATGGAGTGAGCCTGCATGTAGTCCAAGATATGGGGTAAATAATAAAATTTATATAGAACATCAAAATCAAAGAGAACAGAGGAATTATTGAATAGAAAGTGGGACAATATAGAAGAAAAAAAAAATGGAGGAGGGCCCTAAACCAATGGAAGTTGTTAGAGTTTCTATTTGCTTACTGTTATAGTAATTAAGCTTCTACTCTTCATTTTCACTTTTTACATTCTTTTTACTTCTTTTTAAGTTTAAGGGTCCCCACCTTTTTCTTTTTTTTTTTGCTTTATCAAAATACCTTTATACCCGCTTAGCTTTTTCGCCGGAAGCAACAATAAAATGTTAAGAAGTCATCAAGAAACCGAAACCGAGGCCGAGACCGAGACCGAGACCAAGACTAAGGTCAGAGAGAAAGAAAAAGGAAGGATGGAAGGATGGAAGGATGGAAATTTTTATGAATCAAACGCGCGGTTAAAAGAAATCAAATTATTATGGTTTGAATGGAACAAGATTTATTAGCCTGTTGTACATTGCACCCCGTATATACTTTCGTCAAAAACTAACATACCATACACAATTACTTTATTTGGATTACTCTTTATCATTTCTTTTTATTATTTTTTAGTATCTTTTATTACCGCAATTTGGTTTTCGCACACTTTTGGTGTACAGGAATTCTTTTTCTTTTTTTTTTTCTTTGATATTTAATTTCTTTTTTTTTCTCTTGCTCTTATGTACACAATTTTTGGGAGACGACACACACCGACAAACTATTGTACACAAAATCGCAAAAAAAGTGGTGAGCTCTCAGTCTCATTAATTTTTTCCCTCCCTCTAAAAACCAAATAGATTAAAAAGGAAAAGTAGTAAGAGTTTACTTTAAAACACCCCTTATTTAATTTTACTATTTTAATTTAAAGTATCTTTGAAAAGTTAAGGTCTGCGTATAGGAGACTCCTAGATAGCGAAATAAAGAGATCAACGCAAACGTATAGGGAGCGTTCTTTCCAATAGAGAAACACTTTTAAACACCACTGAGAGATAGACAGAGAAAGTGGGTGTGTTGTGTTTTGGAAATAATTCAATAAGAATAATTAGAAAGAGAGAAAAAAAGACATGTCAATCAATAATCAAACTACTCGCCGCCGTGGGTGGCTAGAGGTTGCAGAACAGATGGCAAACGATATGGTTCCGCCAGTGGCTGTGGTTGGGGGCACATTGATGCAATTTGTAACTGTTTCTCTTGGTGTTAAAGTAATTTTGTTAGCAATTTTCATTCTATGGTTACACCAAAACTCAAAGAAGTCATATTCCGATGAGGGTAAAGAAGAAGAAGAACAACAAGAAGTGGAAGAACTAGTTAGGGTTGATGCACTGGTTTTGAGTTCCTCTTCGAGGGAAACCGCTCATTCCGTTAAGAATGTCGATGGTGGCGCTGCACTTTTCCCAAGAATTACTAATGTCACTATTCAGACTACGAATGATGTCACACATGATGATCTCACAGCCAAATCTTGTTCCACTGGACTTACTACAAGACTCTTGCCCTTTAAAAATAAGAATGGTGAAATTGAATGGGCGTTCACTGATGATGCTACCATGCAAGGATCAGAATTAGATGTTTTCAAGATTAAACAAGAAAGAAAGGAATCAGTAGCAAATGATAAAAAGGATGATAAAAACGTCTTGACTCCAACTACGTCAAATTCATCACATTCTGATTCAATCCTTTCTAACCCAGGTGATCACGAAAAGCATGATGGTTCAACTCCGCTTACTAATAGCCCTTATTCTGATGAAGAAGAAGATTCGAAAGGAGTAAATGGTGGAGATTCTGGCTGCGAAGATATTAAGGCTGGTGATAGTGGAGATGGTGAGTCTGGTTCTGAAGTATATCAATGTCCACACTGTGATGTTAGTTTTAAGATTAGAGGTTACTTAACCCGTCACTTGAAGAAACATGCCGTTAAAAAGGCATACTCATGTCCATTTTATAAGTATTCGATTTATGTTGATGAAAACAATCTTACTCATAAATGTCATCCAAACGGTGGATTCTCACGTAGAGACACTTATAAGACACATCTTAAATCGAGACATTTCAAATATCCAAAGGGTGTTAAGACAAAGGAAAGAAATTCGTCACCTGGATTCTGTAGTATGTGCAATGAACCTTTCCCTAATAGTGAAATTTGGTGTGAAATTCATGTTGAAGGTGGTGAATGTGTACATTTACCAAAAGGATTTACTGGTAAGTCAAGAATTAAGAATAAGATTAGAAAGGAACAACAAAGAAAGGAAAAGGAAAATAGTATTGGTAACAATGTTAATATGTCTAATGGAGCATTGGCTTCACCTTCAAAGACTCCATCTACTTATGATACTCCCCAATCTTATTCTTATTATAATGTACCAACAATGATAAGTAGTAATTCACCAAGTTTTTCCCCAAATTCTGAAGCTATTACTCAAAATTTTATAAATACACCAACTTCATTACCTTATCAAGTTTCACCAGGGACTCAGCATTCTCAGAATATTCCACATCATATTCAGACTCAAATGCAAATATCGATGCAACAATCAATCCAACAACAGGTTCAGCCAATTCAACAACAAATGCAAACGCAATCATTCCAACAATATCAAGAATCAATCCATCAACAACCATTCCAACAACAACCATTCCAACAACAACAACAACAGCAACCCCAACAACATATACAACAACATATTCAACAACAAACTCCTCAATATCAACAGCCACAACAACAAGTTCCTCAATCACAATATCAACAATTATCATTCTCTGGTAATGAGCTTGGTCTTCCTCAATTTCAACAATTTTCTTCTCATTCTTCTATGAAACAAAATATTCAGGAAGATTATGATGATGAATATTGTTTAGATCTTGATCAATTGCCAATTATGACTGATGTTAAAGAAATTTATAATTGAGGGCTAAATGTTAAGGATAACGATAAATAAAAAAAGAAAAAGGAAATGGGTTATGTAATAAGGAAATGTAAAATGATATAGGGAACTATTGTGATGAAAACAATAACATTACAAAGACAAAAAAAAAAACGAAAAACTTTTGGGTAAATGGAGAAAAACGTGCAATAAACATATATTTGTTATCAAATTTGTAGAATCAAGTAGAAGTAATAGAATGCTATTGTTTACTGTATTTTTCATTAATTAAGAAATTAAAGTAATACCTATTTGTTTCGATGAGAAAGGGCCAGAGTTAGTATACTCCATCTGTTCAACATAGCAGTTCTGTCTTCATCTGCCGAGGAAGGTCGATTAAATCTAGTATATTCTGTTCATTTGATAGATAGTACGGAAGGGGGATGTGCTCGAAGTATTTAGCCATGCTGAGTACACATCGACCTTAGTCTAGTACTGGGAGAGCTGCTTTTCTACATGAAAAGTTGAAGAGCTAAAAATATCGTAATATATTTTATTATTGTTATTACCCAAATATATCATCCATGTCATTCTTCTTCGACTTTTTCTTCTTTTTCTTGGGCTTGTCGTTATCAGTTTTTTTCCTTTTACTAGACAGTCCAAATATATCATCCATATCTGAGGAATTGTTTCTCTTCTTTGGTTTTATAACTGATTCAACTACTTCTTGTTCTTCTTCTACTTTTGGTGCATTCTCTATTATTTCTTCACCAAGGTCGTCATCACCAGCCATAGTGAGTATAATAGAGTTGTTAGAACCAGCGGTATGTATTACTCCTTTCTGTTCTGATATCACTCTTTCAGGTTCAAGTATAGACCAAATTTTTGCTAAGAGCCCAACTAGGGTTAACCCTAATGATACAAATTGACCAAGTGCTATAATTGAGTTAAACTCCCAATATGCTTTATCCATAATTTTCTTTCTTTGAAACTCTTCTATCACTTTCACCATTACACTCTTATTTTTACCGCTTAAATCAAGGATCTTCCTAATGTATCTATGGATCATGTTCAAGTATCTCCACCAACACAGCGCTCGATGCTGATTTCTATTTCTATGATATATTAAGTGTAATATGTAATACTCATTTTGAAGGAGCAGTATTGATTCAGTTGTAAGTGTCATATCATCAATAATTATTAAGTAATTTTTTGTTATATAAATATATATGAATATATATTTGATGGACTAGCAGAAACAAGTCTGATACTTTCAAAGATACTTAAGTGAAGATAAGGTTGGATGAGAATCTTTGTATTATCCTGTATACAGATTATTTAGGCTAGTCTTAATTTTTTTCAGTACATCTCACTCATCGCAAACTTTTCAAGGTTTTTAATTCCAATTCTTTTGATTCATCGACTAATATTTTAACTAAATATACACAGGATGAGTTCAACTAATGAATTGGTGGGCTTAGCAAGTGCTTTGCTACAATCTTCTCAACCTGAAAAGGCTCTTGAGTTATTAGCACCTCATGCTGAGGCTAAACAAGACGACGTAACCTATCTCCAATCATTTGGTGAAACATTACTTGAAAATAATCAAGTTGAAACTGCGTATCAAGTATTACTTCGTGCTTGTGAATTAGATCCAGAAGCATTGAAAGGAATTGAAAAATTCTTATATTTTGGTCAAATAATTGGTGGTCAAGATGGTATAAATTATATTGATATTGGTTTAAGGCGATTACAAGAACAATTAAATATAATTAATGGTAATGCTGAGGTAACTGATGAAATTTTAATTGAATTAGGTAAAATTTATCAAACAAGGGAAGCAATTTCTGTATACTTGATAAAAAAGTTTAATCAAGGTATATTTGCTGAAATTGAGATTTGGATGACTGATTTATGTATGGAAGAGCCAGCAGAATCACAATGTGATTCATTAATTAATAAATCAATTGAATTAGATGCACAAAATCCTGAAGCTTGGTCACTTTTAGCTTCAATTAGAATCTCTCAGCAAAGGCCTGAAGATGCTAAAGTTGCATTAAGTAAGTCATGGGATTTATTTCAAGAAAGAAAGGCAAGATTGGAAGAATCAAGAGAAAATAATGATAACACTGAAGAAGGAGAAGGAGATGATGGATTTGATGTTTCTATGGAATATGTTGAGTTATTACAACCATTATTAACTCTTTCTAAATTAGCCATTGAACTGGAACTTTATGAAATTGCAATTCAATCAGCTTCAAGTTGTCAAGATATTAATGAAACTTTATTAGAAACTTATTATTATGAAGGTTTAGCTTGTTTACTTCACGCTAAGAATCTATACGTTTCTCAAAATTCAATCAAGGAAGACTATAGAGAATACAAGTTACCATTAAAGAAGATTTCCCAAGATAAATCTGGAACTGGATTATCAATTCAATCATTCATTGATGACTCAAGAATGGCACTTACAAACGGATTTAAACTTACTCAATCTGATGAAGAAAACGATGAAGAAGTCATTGAACAAGTTAATGAATTGTTAAATGAAGTAGGAGGTCCAATCATGAGTGAATTAATGCCAAAGAGAGGAGGTGAAGATGAAGAAGGATGGGAAAATGAAATTGAGTATGATTAAATATAATGATATCTAAACTTTCCTGGGAGGTCACTTCCTACCCAAATCACAGTTTGAGAATTTCTCTCCCTTCCTCCTCATCTTCTCTGACCTTTTGTTGGGTTGCATATTTTAACTTTATGCTTTGTTTCTACTTAAAACAGACTTACCTCTATCAGTTACTTAAGCATAAGAAATGGACACAATTTTGAAATACCGCTGTTACTGAAAAACTTTGAATGGTTTAGTTGTGTCGGGCAAATAGCCAGGTATCCCGAATCATTATACTGATAATATTAAAGAGCTCGTCTTATATAGAGTGCCATATAGAATTATATATTTTTTTTTGTACTTTTTAACTTTTTTTTTTCTTTTTCTTTTCTTTCATTCATTCATATATATGTGATCTAATAAAATAGTGTTTGAATTTGATTGTGTTTGTGTTTGTCAAACAAACAGGTTTTCCAAAATTTTCTGTAACGTCATACTCTATTCCAAATAGAAAATAATCCAACGCAAGGTTCCAATACAGGGTTTTTATATTAGCCGGGCTTCCCTCCCTCTATAATATAACCAAGCAATTCCCTTTTCGTACGCATTACAAGAAGAGCCGTGTATGAAAATTGCGCGGGAATATTGATGAGAATGCTGCACAGATTTGCGCTTTGCGAGTGAAAACGACATCTCTTCACGAAATTTCACTTCGTTTCAGCTAATTTCATTTCTTCCACATTATTCTTTTTGATCTTTATCTTTAGTTGAACGGATGGGGATTGCTTCTATATATCTGTGAAATATTGTCCACTTTTTTTCTTGTTATCCAGAGTCTGAATATCAACATTTCCTTTTTAAAAGAAGACATACGATGAATCAAAACAATTCGCTCGAAGTGGCGCTATCAATAGCAGCTTTAGAAGATAAAGGTAAACCAAACAATCAAAACTTGCACATCAAAACGTCGTCAGATATAGAAGGTAGAAGTTCGGCATCTTCAGACGTCAAACTAACTGAAGATATTTGTCTAGATGACCCAGACTTATTTCCAGAAGGAGGAAGAAAGGCTAACCTTTCAGTATTGGGTGCCTTTATTGGCTTGATTGGTACTCTTGGATTTGTCAACGCGTCCGGAGTTATTCAAAGTTATATTTCGAGTGATATACTTAAACATGAATCAGAATCGAATATTGGGTGGATTTTTTCGATTTATAATTTTATGTCGTTTGGATTGTCCTTAATAGTTGGCCCAATTTTTGATAGAATTGGTTGTAAAATACCTATTTTTGCTGGTATTATTTTGCAAACTGCTGGATTTATGTGCTTATCTGTCTCAAGAGAATTATATCAATTTATTTTAAGTTATAGTATACTTGGTGGTATTGGTACTAGTCTTACATTTTCTCCATTCTTAGGGGTCTGTAGTCATCATTTCTTAAGAAAGAGAGCTCAAGCCATTGGTTTGGCTTATGTTGGAGGTGCTGTTGGTGGTATTATATTTCCCTTGGTATTCCGTAGTTTGTTCCCTAAATTAGGGTTTGGATGGGCAATTAGAATTTCGGCGTTCATGGTGTTTGCATTTTTAACTATTGGTTGGCTTTTAGTGGTTGATAGAGCAGAAGAATTAAACAGGGTTGAGAGAGAGAAGGTTGAAAAGAAAACAGGTATTATTATGAGTGGCAATGACGGAGCTTCACAGATCATTGTACAAATCTTGCAATCCATCGATTTAATGGTTTTTAAGGATAAAATTTATTCTTTACTAGTATTATCGTTGTTGGGTAATGGATTTGCATTCTTGATCTCACTTACATATATTCCATCTTACGCAAGTGCGAACGGTGCTGGTCAATCTGATTCATTCTTGTTGATGGTTGTGTTTAACTCAATGTCCATCCCTGGAAGAATCATACCCGGGATCCTTGCTGATAAATACGGTAGATTTAATACTTTATGTGTCATAAATCTTTTATCTACAATGGCTTTCTTTATTATCTGGTTACCTCCACCGGTTGGACACAAATTAATTGGAATTTATATCTTCTCAGGATTCTACGGCTTCACGAGTGGCTCAATCTTATCTTTAGCTCCAGCTTGTATAGGACAAATTTGTGAAACAAAGGATTTTGGTAAACGTTATGGAACTGCATATTTTGCACTAAGTTTTGGTGATCTTATCGGTATACCTATTGGTGGTGTAATTATAGGAGCATCTAAATCGCAAATTAAAGGATTTGACAATTTGGTCATTTTCATTTCAGTCTTATCATTTGTTGGAAGTGTATCTGCGTTTGGGGCTAGAATATTATATAAAGGATTTAAAATCATGGCAGTTTGAATTTTTTGTTTATTAAACTATTTATAAACTATTTATTAAAGTTTTATCCAAAATATATATATATATAGACATTTAACCATTTCGGTTGTTGGCAGGTGATCACATTGACGTATGTAATCAAAGTAGGTGTGCGTTTTGACATGTATGCGGCTGCATTTACGTCAAAGTGAAGAATTTTTTTTTTTTCTTTTTGAAATTCGATTCACCAAATTAAACCGACTTTTATGGAATATAAATTAGGTGATTCTTAATATTTACAAGTGATTCTTAGGATTGGGAACAAGTTTGCAAGTTGGCATGTATAGTAATAATATTTCATGCACTGCTGCATATTTGTTGCAAATATACGGAGAATTAAAAATGTGGCTGTTGTGGCCCCGCTCCATCGAATAATTATTTTTTTCAATTTTTCATTTGCAAGTGCACCTTTTTAAGCTATTAATAGGCAAATCGAACTAAATATAAAAAATGGACCATGTGGGTCGCCAAATACATCCATAAAAAAAGTAATAAACAAAAAAAATAATGAGGAATTCTTTAAAAATAACCTAAAGTCGGTAATTTATTATAAATTATTGTAGAAAACGGACATTTCGAGAAAATATAAATATGGCTTCACCTCCGGAAAGGTTTCCCCAACGTTTTCTTTATTGAAATGGATTTAGATACTCAAAAATGTTTATTGGTTATGTTTTCCTTTATTTCTTTCTTTCGATCTCAGTCCTTGGTGCTCCTGCTCCTTCTTCTGTAAAGAGAAGTAAAACTCCATTCAAATTTAATATTTATAGCCACAATATTAGAGTTGCCAATAATAACGAAGAAAAAGGTGAATTACCTTGGGCAAAGAGAAAAGATTTACTAGTTGAAAGTATTAAAAATCATACTTCGGATGCTCCATCATTAGTAGGGCTCCAGGAAGTATTAGATGGACCATTAAACGATATTCTCTCTGGTTTAGGTGGTACCTGGACTCATTTTGGTGTTGGTAGAGATGATGGTAAGAAGGCTGGTGAATATTCTCCAATTTTATATCAAAATGACACTTGGAAATTAAAGGAAGGAAAACAGTACTGGTTAAGTCCAACTCCTGATGTTCCAAGTAAAGGTTGGGATGCTAAATTCAATAGAATTGTTACTGTTACTACATTGGTGCACAAGAAAAGTAAACATAAAATTCACTACTTAAACACTCATTTGGATGCAAATGGTGTCACTGCCAGATTGCATTCTGCACAAGAAATTATCTCAATTATTGGTAATTTTAGTACTAAGCACGAATTACCAGTATTCTTATCTGGTGATTTCAATAGTCAACCTACTGACAACGCTTACAAAGTAATTGCAACTAATTTAACTGACTCCTCCAGTAACAAAAGTTTAGATTCTGGATTCACTGAAACTTGGACTGGATTTAATTTTGAAAAGCCAGGTTTAATTGACTTCATTTTCTACAAAAATCATTCCAATATTGAAACACTTTCTCATACAGTTTTACCTAACAATATTACTGATGTTATGATTAGTGATCATAGACCTGTCCTTACAGAATTCACTATTGGAAAACAAAAGAATTAATATAAGTAAATAAATTAAAGTTATTTTATATGATTATAGTAATTATATAAAATCAATCTCTTGCTTGATAAATGAACTTTGATCGGTCAATCCTTCAAATGAAATACAATGTAATCTTAGTCTATTACCTCTGATCATCATTCTCCATAACGACTTGGTTAGCCTAAATTCAATGATATCACCATCGATTTTCCTCTTCTTTGTTGGTGCTTCTCCAGTTTCTTCTTCTTCTCCTTGTTCCCTTTCCTTTTCCTTATCCTTCTTTTCCTTATCAATGTCACCTAATATATCTACAATCCAATTGGTTTTCATTGTCATTCCATTGACAATTGATTTGCTGTCTTTCAATCCTACAAGTATTGTCGTTTGTGGATAACCAGTCTCTTCGTTCTCTTTAATAACAAAATCATCGCAAATATTCTTGAAAACTTGAACCATTTTAAGACAAATTTTATTGGTAATTTGAAGTACTGCAACTTTTACAGTTCTATTTATTATTAGTTTAACTTCAGAATAGTCCTTGTTGAATATATCATTACAACCAGAATCTATTTGGAAAATTAACGTTCTTTTCGGTTCCCTAATTAAGTACGGTCTGCGGTACTCAAGAGCAACTTCCTTGGACCCATCTTTAGGTGATTCATTAACAAGACCTTTAGGATTAAGATCTTTCAAGCTGATTATAATCTCCTGCTTATTACAACCTTCCAGTGCGAATGGATTGTTTAAAATCTTATACTTAATGATTTGTTGCTCCAATTCAAGAAATCTATAATACTTGCATTCTCGAATTAAAAGATTTCTGTGTTCTTCGTTCTCAATAACAAGGTGGTTTCTTTTCAATAGTTCAAGAAGATCTTTCAAAAGCTTTGGTGATCTATTTGAAATTGTTATAGCCCTCTGTGGTGGTGGTCTGATCATTTTCCTTTCTTCTAAAAGTTTGAGATTATCAGTAAGCATTGAGTTTAAACTAATAGTGAAAAAATTGGGATAATTACCGGTCAATGTAAATAATGATTTGGAAATCTTGAAAGATTCGTTACCAACGTTGGCAAATAGGTCCTCATCTTGAAGAAATTTTTGGAGTCTTCTCAAACTATAGTAATAACTATCCAGATATAACTGCATGAATTGATAATCATAATCGATATTAATCTGGTAGCCCTGTAAGTGCATGTATATGAAGTCAAACACTGCAGGACTACGGTCAATAAATAAGACTTTATCTTGATTTTCTATTTGACCAAAGAATTCTGTAAAATGAGATGGTGAATCGGATGAAAGTGAAGCTCCAGATAATTTATATAGTTTTGAACCAACTTGAATTTGAAACACTTTATCATGCGGTAATACATTTGGAATTTGGGGATTAAATTCCTCGGAGAATACTAAAGACATATTAACGGTAAATTAATAATTAATGATGAAATACTTCAGTATTAAGAAAAAAACTATATTGACGTTGTAATATATGTATACTGATTACGTTTTCATTTACGCGCTATAAATATTTTCCAGTAAACCTTCGCGGAAACGGCTATCTTCTTATCTTCTGTTAGTATCCTTTTCTTTCTATTCATAATAACCATTACATTAATTGTATGCCTCGCAAGAGCCGGAACTTCGAAGGGTGTTGGACATGTAGGTCCCGCAAAGTCAAATGTGACCTTGCAAAACCACATTGCTCTCGGTGTTTAAAGGCAAACTTTAAGTGCGAAGGCTATGACATAAAGTTATGTTGGTCTGATCCGATGTCAATAGATCAGGATAACGAATTAACAACTATTCAAGATCCCAATTGTAAAATCAGTGAAGAATCCTCATACCAAAGGAGAAATATTCAAGCTGTACCGTTCCCGAAAAACCTGAAATTTACAACTTTCAAGCAAGTAGACAATGCTCTAGAGCAAGTTGAAGGTTGGATTGGTACTGGGGATTACAAACGGGGTCCATTCACTGTTTTTCGAATAACAAAGAAGATTAAAGCTGCAACCATTAATTCTTCCGTATCTCGCATAGATAAATCACATATTTCACTCTCTCTGGAGAAAGATTCATTGTATGTGCAAAATATTCAAAATAAATCTATTCCAAAACTGAAAACTCTACAAAAAAAACATTTGCTGCTGGCAGTTTTAAAATTCCCTACAGAAGAACCAGTATCTTCTTCTTTGATTCATGGTGAGCTCCTTGATTATGCAAAACTTACGATTTTGGCAATTAAAGGTATTAATTTTAATTTTGATGAACAAAACATGCTCCATATCTTGTACCCTAAATTTTACCCCAATATGGATTCCGACGATTGGGAAGCTAATATGACCATTCTTAATAGATTATTTAAATTTACATCAGCTTCAAATGGCACCAGTTCATCAACATCATTTTCCTCGACTCAGTATATCACTGTATATCCGTTGTTTAATCATCTATTGCATTGTTTCAAATCGAACGGTTCAAAATTTATGAGAATGTCATACCCAAAGAATTACTGGGATAAGATAATTATCCCATTTATTTACAAGATATTTGGAGAGTTCCTATATTTAGAATTAAATGTTACTACAGCAAAAGGAGATGACGATGAAAATGATGAAACTATTAGGTCCATAGAAGAGAAAATAAGTCAAATTAAAGGTTGCATTGTTTATTCTGTACTTTGTTTGGCATCATTTCAACAACGAAAAGATGATGTTGAATTTTTAAATTTGAGTATAGAGTTAAGAAAGTTGACGATAACTATTTTAAATAGTCACTTAGATGAATATGGGGATGAAGATGAAGAGAATGACGAGGGAGTAGTCAGTTTAGAAGATAAAGAAGATGAATTAGAATACGAAGAACTTTTACTTCTTGGAATTGTACTTCAATTGCATATTGATAACTATTTCAGCGTTTTTGAAAACTATGACTACCTTTATGGGATTGGTGAATTCCTTATAAAAGAGAAATTTTCTAAGCGGCTTTCTACTGATACTCTGAATTTGACTTCATATTTAATTGGGTTATTTAATTATTTCCATACATTTTATGAATCAACACAATCTATTAATGTATTTAATTATAAATTGAATGAAGAAGATTTGAAGGAAATATATCGAGATATCGAAGATGATTATAACTTATTTGATAGTTATGACGAAAATGATAGTGAACCAATGAAGAATAAGCTCATCACAAAACCAATAATATCAAATTTAATAACACCAAATAATGATAACATATCATTCACCATAAACTTTAGGGGAAATAATACTGATGGAACTCCTGAACCTACAACCAAGAATGTCTCAACTACGAAGTTACAATCTTTTTTTAAATATTCAAGTCCAAATTCAACTTCATCTATTCATTCTAAATTTCCATATACACCTAAACCAAGTGAAATGGGGTATAATCAATTTAATTCTGAATTAATTTATCTACTGTTCGGTATCCCACAATCTTTAGTTGAAATGTTCAGTAAGATCATTCAATTAACTAATCATAAGAACGTCTTCCTTCAAAGGAAAGTTTTTCCACGAAATTTTCCAAAAATTTGTGCCGATATGGAAGATTCATTAATGACATGGGATGAAACAAACTATTGGACTCTACTTAATGATAATCAACAATTTATTCTGGATTTTCATAAAGGGTTATATCATAATATTAAATCATTCCATCACTCATT
The DNA here is from genome assembly GCA_030578175.1 of Dujonia santamariae. Lineage (NCBI taxonomy): Eukaryota > Fungi > Ascomycota > Pichiomycetes > Serinales > Debaryomycetaceae > Dujonia > Dujonia santamariae. Next base: position 77,290 of record JANIVZ010000011.1, read on the forward strand.
GATTGTATATTTTAATCAGCTAATTAAGAAGCTGCCAACGAGAAATTTCCAAAATCATATAAATTTAACTTTAGATCATTTAAAGGAATTGAGTGATCTCAATAGGAAGTCTGTATACAAATTCAGACCATGCTTTTGGCAAGTTCTAGTATGTGCCACTGATGCATTAGACGATAAAATAAGGGAAAGATTTGAAAGTTTCTGGCTAACCAATGAATTTAATGAATGTTCAAATTATTGGAGAGCAAAGCAAATAATTTACGAAGTTTGGAAAAGAAGAGATGATGGCGAAGAAGTTACTTGGATGGATATGGTTAGAGAATGGGAAGTAGTAATGTCATTGGCATAAGTACGTATACAATACAAATTCATGCTTGAATGCATTAAGGTTATTTCAAGTTGTAAATTTAATAGTTGTAAGATTTGGTTGCAAAATTTATTAAAAAAGGATTCTATAACAATTTTGGAAAGGACGTGCCGATCTCAATTGTGAACCCATTTTTCATATCTTAACTCACACACTTACTATAGTATTGTATGGCAAGTATGGGTCGTGTTTTACCAAATTCTTTCAAATATTTTTATTGAATTTTAATTTTGTGTCTTACGTTTTTAATTTGTTGCAAAAGGTTCCCATCTACTTGGATAGGATGAGCTTTGTTCACGTGTGTGTTAGATGTCCTCAGAGATTGAGTCCGGCAAGTTGCACAAGTTCGTTTAAGTAAAGGTTAAGAGAAGGCATCCTAAAAGGGATTGTGTGTGACTTCCTCTGAAACGGAAGTACCAGAGAAGGCACAGAGGTTGAGCTCCCGATGAGCTCCCGACGTGAGTGAAAACCTTGCCACATATAAGACTGTGGTTTCCCAATCGAAGATTTTATCTATAGAAAAGGAATCAATCAATTTTAATTGGAGATCCTCTCTTGATAGAAAAACGACAGTATAGCTATTAAGAGTTCACTTTATTGATAATATAGAAAAAAAAAACCCATACCGCATACCTTAATCGGGGGTTTCTCTATCTAATATATTATATTTAGCTTCAAACTTAGTTAAATACCGCCTATGTATGTCTGGTCGTGGTACAAACGTATGGGATTCTATCCGTAACTACCCATTGCTGCCACATCCCCATTACAGGTTTTGCTCTTTTGATAGTCTTGGTGTACAGGTGTATCAAATACAGGCTTGAAGACTTTTGTTATATCTAATTCAAGGGTGATGCGGTGGCTCAATGGTAGAGCTTTAGATTCCAAACCTAAAGGTTGCAGGTTCGATTCCTGTCCGCGTCAATTCCTTCTTCATTTTTTTTGCATCTTGTATGTATAATTTAAGATGAATGTTGTATCTCTTTTGCTTTTAAGAATTCTTGGGTTGATTTTTGTATTCTTGTATAAATTGAAGGTATTATATGTGCTTATGTGAGAAACCTTCTTTGTTTTGCTTTCTGCAAAATAGGGCTGCTGCCAGTATTATCAATCTCTTTTTATAAGTAGCATTGACTTATTTGACTTTCGTGGGGCAGCTTAGAGAGAGGAACACAATAGAACAAAACTCTTTTGTGGTAAGTTTCCTAACAGAGTTGTATTAGGAAAGCAAGCATGAATATTAAATATCACTGATTCGCACCTTTCGAACTCACTTTACACACTACATTTCCTTTAAACAAACTCTATATCTCCCTGAAGGTGAAAGAGTGTTAAACTAAATGCAATAGCCCTCTCTGGGTAGCGGTCGTGGCAGAGGCAGAGTGGTACCATGAGAATAACAATAATAAATAATTAATCTAAGCCATTAAAACATATCCCACGTATATACCTATCTTACACTATCTATCACACATAGCAGTTCCGCTAATAATTTTTATTCAACTCACCAAAAAAATGAAAGATAATGAAAATAAAAAATCCATCTTTGTGCAGAGAGGTTCTTACCCTCTCCAGTGGGTTATTCTTATAAGTTTGGACATATTATATTACTCTCCTACTCTTCTTATAAAATTCATTCTTTATAATATAAGGTGAAAAATTTCACGACTTGTATGCAGTATGGGGTATAAAAAAAAAAAAAATTAAAATAAAAGAAATAGAAAATAAAAAAAATTAAAAAAAAAAAAAAATTTAAACTATGCATCTCCGAAAGTTAACTCCACTGTTAAGTAATAATCCGATAATCCGACTTGAAATTGGGCTATAGCACAAGTGAAATTTACAACCATTATTTAATTAAGTTTGAATATATTACCGGTTCTTATTTTGAGAAGCGGAAAAAAAAGGGGGGGGAGAAATACTAACTGCACACTCTTGCTTTACTCTACATTGCATTGATAAGGCAAAGTAATATGTGCGGCAGAGTTGAATATATTGTGGGGGCCGGCCCCTTGTCGGATCATACTCATTTCACTATGAGTTTAATCACATGAGTTTCGGATATTTTTGTGGGGAATAAGTACGTGGAAATAACGTTTTGATTAATTTGCCAAGGTAGGTTTACTACTTTGTAGTATAGGTTACTATCCCGGGAGCTACCGGGCATTCAACCCCCGCAAGATTCCTCTCAGCCGAAGGTAAGGTGTTCGGGTTTTTCTCCCCCAGATTATGTTCAGTTTTTCCGGAGAGTAATGCATGAAATTAAATGACTGTAGATGATGAAACAGTTTATCCATAGGGGGAAGTGCTTATAAGGAGATAATTCTGCGAAAATCCGAAAAAGTCTTAGAATGGAGGGGAATCCTAAGTAACACTAGATGAAATTTATCTCCGTATTGTCTCTCTAAATAAACTTATAACACTAAAATATATGGACGCGAAATGGACCTAAAAAATAAAGAGTGCAAGAGAATGCCTAATGAGCGAGAGGAGTGCGCCAAAAATATAGGAAGAAATTTTCTTTTTTTTTTTTCCATCTTTCATCATTCTTTTTTCTTTAATCACCCCATATTATCTTTAAGTGATAGTAATAATTGAAGAGAATTGGTAGAGAGTTAAGTTGATCTGCCAGGTATATAATTAGTATCATAGGAAGGTTCAAGATTCTTCAAAACTCTCAGTATATTTCGCAGCCAATAGAAAGAACAAAGACCCTTATAAAAACGCACTAACAATTCTCCTTCCCTCCCTCCCCCACACCAATTTATTAGAGTGAATACGTTTTTTATCTGTATCTTCTTTTGTTGGTATAATGGATGAAAAATTCGATGATACTGCCCCAAGGAAAAGATCGAAGGTATCAAGGGCTTGTGATGCGTGCAGAAGGAAGAAAATTCGGTGTGATGGTGAATTTTCTGCTGATGGTAATTTAGTTACCAAAAAGTGTACTAATTGTCATAAAAACAAAGAGAACTGTGCCTTTTCACGGGTGCCCTTGAAAAGAGGCCCTTCCAAAGGTTACATTAGGGATTTAGAGGAGAAATTGGAACATACTAAACCGAGAAAGCAGTCGGTATCGAATAATAATGAATCAATCGTTGTTGACAACAAATTACCATATTCTATACCACAACAGACTAGCTCTAATTCTACAATAACTGTACATGTATCTTCAAATTCATATTCAAATTCAAATTCAAATTCAAATTCGAATACCAATTCATCGGCTAATTCGTCTGCTTCTACATCAACTTCAACATCACAACCACCACCAACGCTATCGATAACTGGAACTTCAATGTCAAATAAACAAGGTACTTCGCCGATTATACTACCTCCATTGATTGGGAAATTTCCTCAAGTTTTACCACACGCAGTTCAGAATATCCGTGGTAATGATACAACTTCAACACCTTCTTCGCCAAGAGATGGGTTTAATGGTATTTTATCAAATTCAAATAATGCCACTAGTACTTCGAATGGTAATCCACAAAACCGCAGCCCTCCTATTGTAGGTCCATTCTGGAAGGTTCCATATGAAATGCCATCAAATTCCTTGGATGATAGAAGGTCATCGGTTGAATCAATATCTTCAACAAATTCAAGTATAAGTGGAATTACCAGGTCGAGATTACCATCATTAAAGCCAAGTATATCTGCAAGTGACACTGGAATCAGTGACAGTGATGATGATTTTTATAGTGTGAAATCATTTAGTAGATCAAAATCTTCCCAGAGTTCATCGCCAAGGAATTCTATTTCGTCGTTGAGTAGTTTGAATGGAAGATTAAGTAAGGTCAATGTACAAGAGTTGCAGTCTCAACCTCAACCTCAAAATCAGCATCAACCTCAATCTCAATCTCAAGTTCAACCTCAATCCCACCCTCAACCTCAACCCCAATCTCAACCTCAACAGAATCAACATCAACTCCAAACTCATACTCAACATCAAGTTCAACCTCAAATTCATCAACGTCCACCCTCCTATTACACTTCTCATACACCTCAACCTGTTTTTGCTCCTGGCTATACTCTTGTGCCTGTTTCTTCTAGAAATATGTTAAACCCGGAGCTGGGTCATTTCGATTACCCACCTTCGGTAGGTGGTCCACCATCTCACCAACTGCATCAACATCTTCCTCAACAACAGCAACATCATAGTCATAATCATCATCATCACCATCAACAACAGCAACAACAACAACAACAACAACAACAACAACAACAACAACAACAAATTCAACAAGGGGCTTCTACTCATATTCAACAAAATTATTCCTCGGTTTCACCCAACATGTTAGCACCTGGTAATTTAGAACAAAATTTAAAACTATATTATCAAAAGTTTCATAAAAATTTCCCTATCTTACCATTTAAGGAATCACTTATCAATACTCAACTTGATTCTATAATTAGGGATGATCAAGCCAAAATGATTATTGACTTGTTTAACTATTCATTATACAATTTGAATAACTACAACATTATTTCATTGAAAGATAATGTTAGATTATTTAACCAAATCCTAACCATCTACCCATTTTCAACGTTCAATATTAACGTGAATCAAAATATGTTGATATTCTTCTTTTCATCGTTAGTTTTACTTAATTATTCAATTTTATTGAATGGTGATGTATATTCCATAGGTTTAAGTTTGACCAGGAGTATTTTGAATGACTTTCAAGTTTTGGAAAATTTCAAAATGATTACTGATAATTTACAAACTTCAAAACAAGAAGTTGATGCTGATTCCATTCAATTCTATTTGCCTAAACTTTACCTTTGTGCAACCATATTGGATTCCATTTACTCAATTGGATTCGGGGTCCAGAGAAATTTTTCTTCAACAAATACATTAATAAAGAATTTGTTTACGAATATGTCTCTATTGATTCCTCAAGATTGCAAATTACATCATGGTATAAGTAACTTTCAAATAGGTGAACTATTGAATGAATTAATTAATCTGAGAGATGAAAGGGTTTTCAATCGTATCGATTGGAAGAAGTTTAATAATTCGTCTCTCGAAAGTTTATCATTTTCAAGATTATTCCCTAGTTACTTTATTGATTTGGTCAAAGATAAATTTGAAGTTCTAAATTATTTAAGAGAAATTTCGTCAGATTTTCAACATCTTGATGTGGAAACTTTACATGATCATCAATTAAAATTATGTAGAATTGTCAAGAAATTATCATCATCGATCGTTAATTTGGCTAATTACATACCTACAAATAGTGCCAGTAATACCTTGCTTAATATTCAAAATAGCGGTATTGAATTAACAAATGGTAGTAACGGTTCGATAAAGAATAATGGGTTGTTAATCACCCCATTGCTTAATTTATCGTTTGGTCAATCATATAAATTAATTAAATTATCGAAAATTATTATTGATAGTATGATTAAGACCACGAATGATGGAGAATTGTTCAACAGGTGTTTAAAGATTAATAACGATTTATCAATCGCCTACAATCTTCTTAATAGTAATCTTAATAGTTCATCACACCCTATTTTAGGTACTATGGCGTTAACCGCAATCAAGAACAAGCTTGAACTTTATGATTTACATTTAGCGTCACCAATTTCCAATAAGATGGATGCAAAAGGTGCTGAATTTTGGAAAATTGAATATTCACACATTGTAAAGTTTACTGATAGTGAGTTTATATATGGCTGGAACTAATATCAACTTCATTTGTGAAATATAAAAATTATATATATGTTTAGAACGCAATTTTTTGTAAAGTCATGATTTGAACTTGCTTTAGTACTTAGTTTTGGATCTAAGTAGTAGTAATTCTAAATTTATAAAATTTTATTGTTTACTGTTTCTTCTTAAACTATCGTGTCTAAAAAATATTTTAATAATTCATAATCTCTTGATTTCCCTCGATTTCCTTCTTCAAAGTACACCCTTAATCTATTTTTCATTATTACCATAGTCTTGATTATATATGTTTGGGGAATATCTACCTCGATTTTTATTGTCTGCCCAGATACAACGTCGTATAGTCGAAGCTCGTTGTTTGATTCATTTATAATGATGATACTAGTTCCCAAACCAAGGTACTTGAAATTAAATATGCATGATGATTGGTTGGTTAAATTATTATTTAAATATTTTACATTTTGTAGGACTTTACCATTAAGGTCGTATTTCACTACTTTTTTCAACCCAACAACAATAATGAAATCAACACAAAAGAAAGCATTTGTAACTTTGCTTCCATGTTTGAAACTGACTCGTTTTGTTGCAGAAGATTGAATTTGAGATTCTAAATTTGATGTCGTGATTAACAAGCAATTTCCAGTAGTATCAGCAATAAATAGCATATCCTCCCTTGTAGAAATTACAATACTACGTATGCATGATATCGGATTTTTAAAATATTTCTTTAAAATTGGGGGTTTTACATCGTCATATGAGAACACTGTAAGCATTGAAAGCACTTCCCCTTCATTTGTTCCCATACAGACAATACCTCTGTCACTTATATGAGACGTTGTAACATAGTAGCCTCCATTGTCATTATAAATAAGAGCCTCTTTACCATCTTCGATAAATCTTTCGGCGCCAAAGAGGATCCTAATTCTTGCTCTGTTTTCTATTTCATCGGTAAAACATTTATAGATAAACTTAATTAAATCTATCATGTCCTCCCCAAAAGATTGTCTAGCTTCATATATAATAATTGACATTGATCCATGATATGGAGTCTCGATATAACAAGTAGAAAAAACACACAGATAATCATTTTTGATATAACTCGATAAGGTTTGAAATTGCATAGAGTAATTTTCGTTATTAAAATCCTCTTCAATTGCACGATATACACCTTGCCAATTTGGAGATACTCTATGAATTTCATATCCTTTATCCTGTCTCGTCAAGAAATAAGTTTTGGAAAACTCATCTGCTGGGAAATATTCTTGAACATACCCGTTTCTGGTTATTTGGTAAATCAATAACTCGCCAATATCTTCCCATTCTTCATTTTGTTCATTTTCTACTTCAGCATCTTCTCTAAAAAGCAACGACCATTGCTTGCAATACTCAACATTCTTAACAACACCAAAGTTATTTAAGTCTTCTGGATGTACCAATAGGAAGCTCTTCTGGATTAAAACTAATGGGAGATTGAATCCTGCTCCTTGAATTCCTAATTTTAGTGAAGTTACATCTTGTAAAGAATTTCCTTGGTAAATTTCAACCTGTCGCCTTTCTTGGTGTATTAGAGCCTCCTGTATCTGACTAACTGCCCGTGAATTTCTCCTACCAGTGTCACTCTGATTCCTTTTCTTTGTTTTCCTTGTATCATTGGTTTCAAATTCCTTCCTTCTATTCTGTGCCCTAACACTATTATTGTGGTATTTATCGGTTGAAGCATTCTTTGAACCATTAACAATCTTGAAATATTTCTTCTTCTCCTCGTCATAATAAAAACCAGGTAGCTCCGGAGCCATTAGTTTTTAAAGTGCTGTATTATCTTATTGGTTTCCTTGCGATGGAGTAGATTTTTTAAATCATTCTCCACACTTTGATAGATATCTCCTAAAAGTGCGCATGAAAATCAATTACCTCAATACTTTTCAATAAATTTACTTCTGTTCTCCAATTATACATATCTTCTCACTACAATCGTTTCATTTGGTTGTTTCTGATTAAATAACATACAAAATTCTCCTAATATCTACATATAAATCTCTCATCTCACGCCTCCTCTTTCTTTTTTTTCTTTTTTTCTCTTCCATTGATACGAACTAATCAATCTTAATTTCACTGTAGATTCTTCTTATAAAGAAGAAACTACTAATGAACCCAACTGATGAGCAACATAAAAATACTAATAATGAAACTACAAATGAGTAACCAACGTATAATACTAACGAAGTAAATCCTGCAAGACTTTCACCGTTGGTTAAGAATAATGAATGGACAAAAACGTAAACAGCACAACCGCCTCCTACGAAGATTGACTTCCATTGCCATTTGAAATTTTCTGAACATAAAGTGTAGTAAATCATTAACACTGAGATTAATGAAGTTGTTAACAACATCAAGATGAAACAGAAAAATAAGAATCCAAACATGTAGAAAATCTTATTGAACCATAATGATGAGTAAATAAAATACATCTCGACAGCAATGGAACCAAATGGAAAAATACCGGACATAAGCATTACTGGAAGAGTTCTTAAGTACCATGGTTGTTCTGGGATTTGTCTTGGGATTTGATTAGTTCTAACTGGAGTAGAGATCATTTCTCTCTTAGTAGAAGTAATTGAACCAAATACAGATAATGGAATGGAGAATAAGAACCAGATAACAATAACTGCAACCATTGTTCCAATTGGGATAGCACCAGATGAGTTAACATAAATTAAAAAGAAATTCAATAAAATGAAAATTCCGAATAAGGTTCCTGGAACAATAATTGGAGTTAAAATCATATTTAATTTCCAATCTTCACCACCAAAGAATCTATAAAGGTAACCCGAAACGTATGCTGACACTACTGAAAACAAGATGAATAAAATAAACATGAAAGTTGACAAAGCACCTCTATTAGATGGCGAAAGTAAACCAAACAACGCAAATGCAATGGTAACAAAAGTCATAAGTAAAATTTGAACACCAGATCCTACCAATACAGATAATAACATCTTATTCTTTGGAGGTCTGAAAACATCACCATGAATTAATTTCCAACCACTTTCATCACTGACTTCATCATCCAAATTTACTTCATTATACTTAACAATATCGTTCTTTAAAGTTCTGGTTAAGATATGTGCAATAATAATTGCCAAGATAATAACGATTAATGAAAAGTTAACCAATGAGAACCACTGGATTTTTGGATCATAAACATGTAAATACTTATCCCATCTAGTGGCCCAAACAGTATCAGATGGTTCAAAGGATACAGAGTAAGTGAAAAGTGCATCAGTATCACCATCCTTGGATAAATGTAATGGCTTCAATGCACTAGAACATAATTCATCAGCAGAGGCAGAGTCTTGTAATCCATTTCTGTCAAAACTGAAAGGTAATACCGTGACCCCAACAACTCTATAAACGTCATCCAGTCTCTTGTGGTATTCGATGTGAATTTCAAAATGATTGGCCAAGTAAGCAACGTTATGTTCAGCAACTTCCCCGATACGAAATCCAGATCCATAGAATTCCTCCTTTTTACCTGAGGTAAAATCTTCTGTCTTTCTTGCAGCTGGTAATCCATCAATGATCCAATTGTGGCTGTATCCTGCTCTGATGTTTCTGTTGACAAAAACTGCATCTGTCTTACTATAATGAGAATTACATAATATGACACACTTCTTATCTTCTAACATCTTAATTTGGAACGGAGAGTTGAAAATTCTGTCACCAAAGATAATAGAGCCGAGAGATTCAGATTGCTTTTGTGGACCACCATCTGGAATACAGAATCTAAATCTTGGGTAGTAGTAGTCATATGAATATACATAGGTTTTACTGTCAACTTTCTCGTTGTCTTTTGATAAATGATGTAAAGATGGTGAAACATGGTTTACGAGCAACGGGATATCTTCCCCTTCCTTGTAATCCGTTGGTGCAACCCCAGGAAGATAAAAGGCATCAGAAAAGCCAATGACGTAAATCAATGCCGCGACTAACTGAAACAACATTTTCATAGGCTAGTTCTATCGGTTGGTAAAGTATAAAAATATTCAATAGTTGTTGTCCTTTTTTCTTAAATTGATTCCCAAGGACGTGTCCCTTGAGAAAATTTTAGTGCTTAAAGAGTTTTGTATGTAGGCCCCTGGATATCCGAGTGAGCGTGTTTTAGTAAATATTTCTGGAAGGCTCAGCCTAGAAGAAAGATTCATTCAAACAGTACATCAAGTTTGCCTCATTGGGTGGCTAGATTTACTTACTTCGTTTTTTAATATTTGTAAACCAGAATTCTTGAAAATCAGCTGCTGATTTTTATTTTTATTTTTAGTTTTACTATGCCTTACCCTTTCTCAACTCTTGCTTGGTTTAAATCGATATGCGGATCATGCCTGTTTGACCTTCATTTATTACACATGTAACTCTCCATATCACATCTCAATTCATCGATTTTATATATATATTGTATGTCTAGCTCGTTTATAACCTTGTGCTTGAATTTATATTTGGTGCTGTTTTTTTCCCTTTAGATAGCTTGAGTTTCATGAGTTTCCTCTTTATTTGGTTAAACCTGCTAAGGTCAATGCTTGAGTCAGATGAATTAGACCCCCTCCTCTGTTGTCTAGGTGATTTGTGAATCTCCATTTTATGACTTTGCTTGTATGTCTTCTTCTTTTTCTGCTCCTGCTGCAGTACGTTTCCTATTTGCTTTTGTTCTGTGATAACTTCTGCTTCCTTATCCCAACTTCCAAACTCAATCAGTGGCTTTAATTCAATCTTCTTCTTAAACTTATATTCATTATCGTTTATAATCTCAATCTGATCAAATTGACTTTTAAACCTTTTAAAAAGTTTCTCGTAATAACCATCTTCAATATTAATCCTCATCTTTATCTATTTATCTTCATACATATATATAAAAATATGAAGATATGTAAATGTATATAAAAGACAAATAAACAACCTAAAAAAAAAAAAGTTTGTATCCCAATTAGTTCAAAGATAAGAAGTTTCATTTAAGTATTATATTTAACCATACTTCCTTGTGTAATATCCCCACTTTCATCTACTTTCTTCTCTTCCCCCTTTTCACACAATCTCTTAATGTGAAACATTTGCAGCCAAAAATAAATATATATGCAGGTATGAAACGGGCGTATATAATATTAATCCATTGGGGCAATACCACCAACGCATTCTTCTGTTTCGAAAGTAAGCAAAGAAGACATATATTCCCGTAATTCCTTATCTGAGATACGTTATTTTCCTTTCTCTAATGTACCGATGAGTGCAGCAATAACCAATTCAAATTGGTTAACAAGAATTTGCAACTAATGGTCCACTCACCATTACTTGTAACTCTTATACTCTTTCCTCCAATAATGCCCTTTCTAATCGATATAGAATACGGTAAAACTAATTCAGAATCAATACTCATCATTTTTACTTCAATTTGACTAATAATATCTAAAAGTGCAATCATTGAGATATCAAGCTTATTGTAATTAAATAATTTCCCCAACGAAAATTCATTTGATGTATGAAGTTCAAGAATTGTCTTTGTAGATGTAGATGTATTATCAGCTGGAACAGATGTATCATCGTTATTGTTGTTGTTAGTAGTAGTTATTTTGACAATGTGTGATTGTGATCCCATCGGAACTAACTTGTATTGGTCCAATTTTAAATTAAATCTTTTTAATAAAAACATCAACAATAGTACTATCTGCCCCAAAGCGGCATTGTTCTCAGACCATGGTACTCTATAACCAATTCTAAATCCATTTATTGTCCCATATTGCGTATCAAACGTTATCGAAAATATTTCTTTGTAAATATTTAAACTTCTTAATTGATCTAAATGATCAAGATAATTTTGATAAGAGGCTTTAGATTTCTCCAAATTGTTGAATTTGTAGCTTAACTCTAGATCAGTTTGATTTTTCAATTGTAAAACTGAATTTAATTCACCATTAACCAATTGATCATACTCTCTTTCTAGTTCATTTAACTCTAGCTCCAAATCAGTTTTGGTACTCTCTAAGCTTCTCAATTCACTTAATTTTTCGGTTTCAACAAGTTTTAATTCTTGAAATTCATCTAATGTTTCACTTAATTTGTCATCAAGTTCATCAAGTGAATAAGCATTTTCTTGACTCTTTAATTTTTTCAAAAATGCTAAATAATTTTCCTTCTCTTTCTGATTTTGGTCAAATTTGAGTTTGAAGTTTTCAACAAGCAATTGTGAACACTCAAGGCAAAGTGGGTGGTCAATATCCTGGTTGGAAGAAAGGATTTGAAATATATTATTCAAAGTAGCAATTCTTTGAGATATTGATTTAGGAGCCACATGTTTATCATGCTTCTTGAGCTTACCGTTCGCCATATTAGTCTCGATATTTTGCTTATGATCTTTATCTTCATCTTTATCGTTATCTTCACCTTCACTATCGTGTGATAAGAGAACAAATGATGTGGAATTGGTTAAATGATCTGGTTGCTCATTGGTTGATTGTTTAGATCCAGATTCAATCTCATTATCACTATCATCACTTAAACTGTCGTACATCGTTTTTTGTCGAACCTTATTATACAACTTTAACCTATCCGGTGATATATAATCTACTGGATTTAGTTCAAGCTCATTCTTATTTTCAGTCTGAATTTTCCCGATAAGAAGTTTCTGTTGAGCCATACTTAAGTCCGCCAATGACTTATCAATCTTAAGAGCTGAATTACATTTCTGACACCTTAATCCAGAAGGCATTTTGGAAATGATTGCTTTATGAATAATAAGGATTGAGTAGCAGAGGATAATCACACTTCAACTCTCACTGATTATCAATATAGAAACTATGCCTCCTGCAGGTAATTCTAAATTATTAAAGTAATGAATTAACATAACTACATAATTAGGAGGAGGTAATTAAGATTTTTGTATCCCTAATTTGACATTCTTGTGTTTCCATGAAGATAAGTACTACTTCTTCGTTCACTGTCTAGAAACACTTTTTATGGATTTACTCTTTCTTCTACCATATTTTGATTAAGATCATCACGTGGGTAATTTACAATTATCCTAAATACAATTGAAATGATTGTTTCATTTAGGACAACGAAATATTAAAGACGATTTGCAATGAAAAACACTAGACGAATAATTGATCACAAAATTAAGATTTATTTGCTAGTTTTATTTATATTCTTCTGCAAAATATAATACACTCATTATAATTTTTTACAATATTACTTCAAAAATGAAATATTTTTAAGAGAAATAATTTATGGATTTTCAAAGTACTACTTAAAATATTTTTGAAAGTCAAAAAAAGGTGTTTCAAAAGCTTTCTTGTAAAAGTAACTTTAATATCTATATTCTTTTGAACCAAGTAAAGTATCATAATATCTAGTATTTGAAGTATTTATTGACAGAGCTAGCTTTCTTTTTGGCTAGTCGATTTGCTTATATAATCCCAAGAAACTGCAATGTCGAGTACGATTACAAAAATTTCAACTTCCTTGGTTAGTATTTCTAACATTTCAAGTATATATTGAGAGAATACCACCCATGGGGAAATTTGGATGTGCTTGTCATCTCATGCATTGAGCCTTTTGAGACACAGTGCAGAGTGACACTCTCAAGTCGAAATCAAAATGATTAATTCAAGGACTCTCTAAACACCCATCAGATAAGATTTTCAATAAATGAACAGAATAATATCATTAAGTGTATTCATTTTCACCCAAGTTCGTTTAAAAGACCATCCATTAGATAATTACATGAGTTAATCAGAAATAAACACAAACACCCGTACACTAACAATTTAAAGCGTAAGTTTGCTAAACAAACCAAAAGATTTATTTTTCAGAAAGCCGGCTGGTCTCGTATAGTGGTTAGTACAGTTGTTTGTGGCACAACAAACCCAGGTTCGATTCCTGGGACCAGCAGTTATTTTTTTTTTTGGTTCATTTCCTTGTGTATGAGCCCCTGTCTTTAACCCAAATTTTTTTCATATCTTACTAATTATTAAATTAAATGGTTGCATCTTAATAACAACACACTGTTCTGTTTTCATTCAATTGTAGTGCGCCAGATAAAAACTTCAATGGCTGCGAAAATGATCATTTTTGAGGTGATAGATATTAAGAACTATAATGTAAATATATATACAAAATGCCAAATCTAGTAAGCAATTTATTTCGGGTAATTTTAGTAGATTGGTATTAATGCTTCATAAACCTTTGGTTGTTTATTTAATCATATTTGTACTCACTATATAAACTAGACCTGGCCCTAACTGAGTTTAAAAGTTACCCGGACAAACATTTTCTCAAAAATTAATTCACCGAAAAATCTTCACCATAAAAGTACAATTTTTTGAAATGTTTCTTTTCATTTTCTTTCTTTTGCTTCTTCACCTTTAGCTAGCTTAAAATGCCTTGAAATTGGTCCTAAAATCAAATGACATAGATTTTAAAATGTATGTGAAAATTAATAACAATCGAGCTTTAACTTTTTTGGTATAATTTTATTTTAATTTTTTTTTTTTGTGATGACAAAACCTACTTAGTGTCTTTAAGATCGAAAGATCAGTGTGAGCACATGATTTCTCAAGACTACAACGGTATCTGATATAAAAATTTAATTAATAAACTTAAAAATAAGAAGGAGCGATGAGAAACTTATGAGTACTTTGTTTTACTAACATCTCTATAGACAAATAGAAACAAGAGAAAAAGACATTACACTTAGTATGGCTAAGAATAGAAGGAATTTGAAGTCCTTGTACCCGAATGCTCTTCCAATAACCTTATCTACTGATGCATATGGTATTAATTTACCAGAGTTGATTCCACACAATCCAATTTCTTGGATTATGTTTTCAATCAAGTTCATTTATATCCAAACTAAACCTAAACCACAGATTCTAATTGACGTTACATTGGAAGATGGTATTTTCAAAGTCACTGATAACTTTCATATGAATAGGTTGTGGACACATGGATTCTTCGGTAAAGGTTCTCTCTCAAGATCAGATCCTTCATGGGTTGAAAGAACTTCAACTAGATTAGGATTAGGTGATCGAGATGGTGTTGCCAGTGAAGAAATTACCAAACAAAGAAGAGAAGAACGTAAAGTTTTCAAACAAGAAAGATCAAAAATTCAAAATTTGGAGCTTAAACAAAGACAAGGAATAATTAATGCTGATGAATTAGTTGAATTAGAACAATTGAAAGAAAAATTAAATCAATTAAAAAATTCCGGTCATATCATACGCAAATCTAATATATCTTCACTGATAATTGATATTAGAGATGAAGATGAAGCCTTGCTTGAAGATGGTGGGTTAGAAAATTTGGAATATCTTCAATTACAATCTATTGAGACATTTTTTTTAAAATATGCCTTGAATACAATTGAAGTTATCGAAAATGGTATCCCACTTTTGACAAGAGAAGTATTTGATTATTGTCGATTTAAAGATTTAAATTTTGTAATGCATTATGCTGTATATCATCATTTCAGATCGCTTGGCTGGTGTGTTAGATCAGGTATTAAGTTTGGCTGTGATATGCTTCTTTATAAGAGAGGACCACCATTCAGTCATGCCGAATTCGCAATACTTATAATTCCAACGAGCGAAGAAAACATCAACTGGATTGAAATTTCTACAATTGCAAGAGTTATCGGTGGAGTAAAGAAGAATTTAGTACTTTGCTTTGTTGATGAGCCTGATAAGAATGATTCAAATTATGATGAAGATATTGAATCATTACTTAAACTGTATAAGATTACAGAAATTTTGTATAGAAGATGGTCTCCAAGTAGAAGTAGAGATTAATATAACATTTAAAAATGATAAAAGAAAATTAAGAAGTGTAGAATAAGTACGAAAGAAAGATTTTATTATTGATCTTTATTAAATTTTCAATGTACTATGGAATAAGAAATGAATTTCTGTTTGAATTATGGAAGTGCCTCTTACATCTTCCGTAAACGGGTTCTTGAGAAAGGGGAAGTGTTTCAATGAATTCCCCTTCTCGCTGGGAGATCTACAGAAGAGATAGTACTAACTAAAAATGGAAATGGAAGACTGGAATTTGATAAATGACACGAGTTAAGATTTTCAAATTAAATAAAAAAAAATTGAAATATTATAAAAAATTTGTTGCAGTTCACCGCCTCACATACTTCAAATCACACCAAATCACACCAAATCACACCAAATCATAACATCGCCCACATGGCCAAGTTGGTAAGGCACCTCACTAGTAATGAGGAGATCGTCAGTTCGAATCTGGCTGTAGGCATACCCCTTTCTTTTTTGCCTTTTTTAATATGTTGAAATTACATAATAACTATAATAATAATAATAAGAGTTGGGAAATTTGCAACCGTTTAATTTCTTGCCTGTACGCTAGACATTCTGTATATTTTTTTTTTTAATTTTTACCATATTCTCATTTCTTTTTTCCTTATAATAACTCGGAATTTTTTCCTTTTTGTGCGCATTGTTTTGATTATTTTGAACTTCACACGCACCACGCATGAGCGAGTACCCGACACTAAACTATATAAGGAAGCAAGAATTCCTCGCGAAAGGTTGAAGCAAAATTTCCAAATTAATAAGACCAGAGCTCAAAACGCAAAATATTTTTGATAACGAGTAAGGTTGATAGATATATTAAACAAAAATAAAAAAAGAATAAAAACGAAATGTCAGAAGAACAAAAAATACCACAAGAAACGATATTAAATTCATTCGAAAAGATAAAGACTCATTTCCCAGCTGCAAGAATCAAGAAGATTATGCAGTCTGATGAAGATATTGGAAAAGTTGCTCAAGCAACACCAGTCGTTGTGGGCCGTGCTTTAGAGATTTTCATGGCCAATTTAGTTGAAGCAGCTGTTGTTGAAGCTAAGAAGAATGGTGTTCGTAGAATTGGAGCATCACATATAAGAGCAGCCGTTGAAAGCACCGATCAATTTGATTTCTTAGTTGATGCTATGGATAAGTATCCACCATTAAAGAATTGAATTGAATTGAGGAGGATGAGAGTCATATAAGAGAGGTGTTATTATAGAAGTTGACAAAGCATGATATGAATATGTATATTAGATGAAAGTTACGTTACGAAGGTTTATATATTTTACTTAAGGTATTACAGTTATTATTTTAATTCTTTTTTTTTTTTTTTTTAGATTTTTTATTTTGGATTCCATGCTATTAGTTACTTTAATTAATCAGATGTATATTAGAAGAAATAATGCACTTAGCGTGGAGATATGAGTACATTGTAGCCATGAAAACCCCATGGGTAGATTTTTTTTTCACCGTACCCCTCAGTGTCTCTGATTCTGATTCTGATTCGGCCTGCTGCCGCAGTTCTCAACTTAATCTGTTGCTGGGGTATGGTTGGTTATCTCAATATATGCTGTGTATATGGTTAGATTATATGGCTGCAATATGATATCATTTTTTAAAGTGTTTAGTTATATACTGCATAGAGATCTCAAGAGAGCAACAGTGTTTGAGCGATGCGATAACGATGGCCCGTAGTATGACAACAACAGCATGCTGAGAGATGTTATTAAGGATACAAGACGGCCAAGTTGGGACATGCTGTTCCATGAACATTGGCCAATCAAAATATAAACATAAACAGAAAAAAAAAAAAAAAAGCCCGCATGTTCTTACTATTGAATTGGAGTTCGCCTTAGTTCATTTTACCGGAATTTGTTCCGTTGTTGGCGCGAACATACTCCGCAAAAACTATAAGAAAGGCCATGACCCCCCCTAAAAATAAAGCAATTAGAAGAGTAATTGTGAGAGCAACTGTTGAATTAGTAATATATAAACAGGAATAATCTATATTGATAGAGTAATCCTAGAAAAAAATTACGAAACTCGCTATCTTTGCAAGAAAATAGGATACTTTTTTTTGCTATTTATTATCACTATCATCTGATCTATGCCTCAATTATCTAAATCACATACAAGCTTGGCCTCTCGTAGGTCTTCTGTATTCAACTTCCACCAACCTCCACCACAGCCAGATGTTTACTACGTCGGTGTTGATGTTGGTACCGGTTCTGCAAGAGCTTGTATCATTGATACCAATGGGATTATCTTAGGTTTAAGTGAGAGACCAATTACTAGACATGAATTGAAACCTAACCATATTACACAATCTTCAACTGAAATTTGGAATGCTATTTGTTTCTGTGTAAAGAATTGTCTTAGAGATTCTGGTGTTGATCCAGCTGATGTTTACGGTATTGGATTTGATGCAACATGTTCCTTAGTTGCCATAAATGAAACTGATGACTCTCCAGTTGGGGTTGGTCCTGATTTTACTGATAATAGAGAAAATATTATATTATGGATGGATCACAGAGCTGTAACTGAAACTAATGTTATTAACGCTACTGATGACAAATCATTGAAATACGTTGGTGGACAAATGTCAATTGAAATGGAATTACCCAAAATTAAATGGCTTAAACACAATTTACCAAGTGGATTGAAAAATGTCAAATTTTATGATTTACCAGATTATTTAACCCATAAGGCAACTGGATCCGAAGCTAGATCATACAATTCTGCCGTGTGTAAGCAAGGATTTGTTCCAATTGGTGTTGATGGTTCTGAAACTGGTTGGTCAGCTGAATTTTTAAAATCAGTTGATTTAGATGAATTAGTTGAAAATAAATTTCAAAAAATTGGTGGTATTCCAGGTGATAATGGGGTTTATTTATCAGCTGGTGATATTGTTGGTAAATTAACTGCTCAATCTGCTGAAGAATTAGGTTTGACTACTGAATGTATTGTAGGAAGTGGGGTTATTGATGCCTATGCTGGTTGGATCGGTACAGTTGCTGGTAAAGTAGATATTCCTTCATTAAGCGAAATGGCTGAAAAATCTGATGGGTCCATTGCCACTGCATGTGGAAGATTAGCTGCTGTTGCAGGGACATCAACTTGTCATATTGCAATGACTAGAGATCCTTGCTTTGTCAAGGGTGTCTGGGGTCCATATAAGGATGTAATGGCTCCAGGTTATTGGTTGGCTGAAGGTGGTCAATCTTGTACTGGTGCATTATTGGCACATGTTTTGGCAATTCACCCAGCTACTGCTGAATTATCAAGATTACTGGAAGCTTCAAATTTATCAAAATTCGATTATTTAAATTTGATTTTAGAAAATTTGGTTAGTGATACTAAATCTAGATCGGTGGTTAGTTTGGCTAAACATATGTTTTTCTATGGTGATTTCCACGGTAATAGATCACCAGTTGCTGATCCTAGAATGAAAGCTTCAATTATAGGACAATCAATGGATTCTAGTGTAAATGATTTAGCAATTCAATATTTTGGAGCTTGTGAATTCATTGCTCAACAAACCAGACAAATTATTGAAGAAATGTCAAAGGGTGGACATGAAATTTCATGTATTTTCATGTCTGGAGGACAATGTAGAAATGGTTTATTAATGAGATTATTGGCTGATTGTACTGGATTACCTGTTATTATTCCAAGATATATTGATGCAGCCGTTGTTTTCGGATCTGCATTATTGGGTGCAGTTGCATCTGAAGAATCTGTACAAGAACATCTTAATAGTAAAGGTAGATCAAGAAGATCATCAATTTTATCAAGTGGACCACCACATGCAATTGCGACAGAAGAACCACATTCTCCATATACTGCACCTTCAGCCACTGCATCAGTTACAAATATGTCTTCTTTAGTTTATCCTAATGTAGGTGGTCATGCTTTAATGACACCAATGGCTGAGGGACTGGAAGAACCTGATTATTTTAACCAAGTTCCAAAATCAACTGGAGTAGTTGATACACTGGATGATGATGAAGATGATGAACAAACATTATCATTTGGCTCAAAATCTAATGTTCAAAAGGGTTTATCGCAAAAATTTAATAAACTTGGTCTTAAGCCATTATCATCAATTGATCCTAAAAAGGATGCAATTAAAAGTACTGATAAGCTTTGGAGAGTAATGGAAAAAATGACTGGACCAGGTAAGGTTATTAATCCATCTGATCCACACCATCCAGATCGTAAGTTATTATCGGCTAAATATGAAATTTTCCTTGAACAGTGTCAAAAGCAACAAGATTACAGAAAATTAGTTGATGCTGTAGAGGCAGAGAACGCAAAGAGTTTAAAGGTTTAAAAAAGAAAAAGCAAGAAGAAAAAAAACCACTGAATGAAGGTTTAAAGATTTAAAGTATTTATTGTTAGACATCGACGAATACAACAAAGTATTTAAAAAAAAAACTATATAGAAAATAAAATACAATACAACAATATATATTGAATTACGAGATCAGTAAAACGTAATTTTTGCTTTTTATACTGTAGTGTATAAAAAGAAGGAAAGAAAGAGAGTGTGACATTATCCTTAAAAGGGAAATTATGTATAGTTTATTATTTTATTCAATATCTACGTGAATTTGCTCATTCATTCCAAGGATTAGCACAACCCCATTATTTAATTATTTTTTATTCTCTCCGTCTTTCGGTCTAACAAGACGATGCATATCGCTAATTATATTTTCTTGTCAAAATTGCCTAATCATTTTTTTTTTTTTTTTTTTTTTTGCAGCAATTTAATTAATATATAAATTATCGCAACCTTAAAATTTCTCTTTGGTCCGTTCGCCCAGCCGTGCCATCTTAAATGCAATGTCCCACATTCGTTTAAAGTTTTACGAATTGCACAATTCGCCTTTAAAAAAGAACCACAACAGTTTCTTGACAGTTATTTTATCCGCCTTAATTTTATGCTTGCTCTTAATCTTTAATTTCTACTGAAGGAAGGAAGGAAGGAAGGAAAATTTAATGTTTTGCGAATAATATATTTTCTTATCTTGTGATAACACGTGACATTTGACCTTATTGACTAAATTGACATAATCAGTTAGTGGAGAGTAAGCTAAGGATTCATACCAAACACACACATTTACAAACGAGGACTTTGAGATGCAGAGAGAATTTATATTCACCACTACAAACGCCACTACTGACACCCTCCACAATACTTCTCAATGAATTATATCTAACTTGATGCATCTTCTATTCCATTTAGTCCATAATGGATTGTGTGATGAAAAACTGTGTAAGTCACGTGAGATTACTAACTGTGGATGTAAACTTTACAAAGCAGGGCTGCAAAAATAAGGTTCCATTGTGTAGACAAATTTCCACAATTTTTCTTGAAAGTCTCTTTTACTTTTAATTTGCAACTGTTAAAAAGACTTCAAAATCTTCATTCATCATCATTATCATTATATATTTCAATTCATTCCACTTAAATAAATTATAACTTTTATCTTTTCCTTTTCCTTTTATAGTTAAATCATTTATATATATTCAAATAATGGCTGCTCACAGTATTTCAGAGGTTCCTGACTTACAAGAAGCTCAATACATAAATGATCACCATCTTGAACAACAACTCTCGCATCAATATGAACAACAACCACATCAATATACCCACTCAAACGTGACTGTTCCTGAATTCAAGGAACATGAAGTTACTATTATTGACTGGTCAAGGGAAACTTTACAAGATCCACTTGGTAAGATTAAGAGATATTTCATCTCACTCTTTCCTATTGCACAATGGATTTTACATTATAATGGTAAATGGGCTTATGGTGATATTGTTGCCGGTATAACCGTTGGTGTTGTCTTGGTCCCACAATCTATGTCATATGCTTCTTTAGCTGGTTTAGCTCCTCAATATGGTCTTTATTCTTCCTTTGTCGGTGTGTTTATTTATTCTTTCTTTGCCACTTCAAAGGATGTTTCTATTGGACCAGTTGCAGTTATGTCTCAACAAGTTGGTAAAGTTGTGGCTAAGGTTATTGCTGAATACGGTACTAAATATGCCGCTGCTGAAATTGCAACTTTCTTATCTTTAATTTGTGGTGGTATTGCTGCTGGAATCGGTCTCTTAAGATTAGGTTTTATTTTAGAATTTATTTCTATTCCTGCCATTATGGGTTTCATGTCTGGCTCTGCTTTCAACATTCTTGTTGGTCAAGTTCCAGGTTTATTAGGGTTTAATTCTTTAGTTAATACCAGAGACGCAACTTATAAAGTTGTTATTAATACTTTAAAGAATTTACGTCATACAACTATTGATGCTTCCTTTGGTTTGGTTTGTTTATTTATCTTGACTGTTTGGAAATTTTCAACTTCATATGGTATCACTCGTTGGCCAAAATATAAGAACTGGTTCTTTTATATCCAACAATTGAGAAATGCTATCGTTATCATTGTTGCCACTGCCATTTCTTGGGGTATTGTTCACCCTAAAAAGGTTGCATGGACAAGTAAAACTAAGAAATTCGTCCCTCCAGTTCAAATCATTGGTGTTGTTCCATCTGGTTTAAGAAATGTCGGTGTTATGAAAATCCCTGATGGAATTATGGGTGCCATTGGAAGTGAATTACCTGCTTCTGTTATCATTTTATTATTAGAACATATTGCTATCGCAAAATCTTTTGGTAGAGTTAATGATTATAAAGTTGTTCCGGATCAAGAAATTATTGCTATTGGTGTAAATAATTTAATAGGTACTTTTTTCAATGCTTACCCATCGACTGGTTCATTCTCAAGATCTGCTTTAAAGGCAAAGTGTGGTGTTAGAACTCCATTGGCTGGTATTTTCACTGGTGCAGTTGTTATCTTAGCTCTTTATGAATTAACTAGTGCTTTCTACTATATTCCAAAGGCAGCTCTTTGTGCAGTTATTATTCACGCTGTTGTTGATTTAATTGCTAACTATAAGGTTACCTTAAATTTCTGGAATGTTGCCCCATTAGATGCCGCATTATTTATTATTGCAGTTATAATTACAGTTTTTGCATCCATTGAAATTGGTGTCTATTTTGCAATTTGTGCATCAGCAGCAATTTTATTATTTAGAATTGCTAAACCAGAAGGTCTCTTTTTAGGTAAGATTCAAGTCGCTGAAGTTATAAATCCAATTATTCAAGATATTAATGGTGACACTGTTGAAATTGAACAAATTAAGAATGAAGCAAATGAAAACAGTTCATCTACTGATGATGATGAAATTGAAATTCATCAAGTCTTAAGTAATGGATCAAACTATGCAAGTGCTCAAAAGAAAAAATTGGCTGGTGATAAAAATAACAACATTGGACCAACTAGAACTAATACCCAAACATTGTTACAAAATAATCCTAATTTAAGATTCCATACCAGATGGGTACCATTGAATAATAAGAATATCAACAAACAGTTGAATGTCTTACCACCACCACCAGGAGTTATTGTTTACAAGCCTGTGGAAACTTTCACTTATCCAAATTCATCAAAACATGTTGACGCTGTTAGTGATGAAGCCAAGAAGACAACCAAGCGTGGCAAATCATATGCACAATTAGATACTGGTTCAAGACCTTGGAATGATCCAGGTCCATTAACTTGGAAGTTACCATTCTGGAAGGAAAAGTTTGCTTCCAAAAAGGATGATACATTTGTTGATGAAAGACCAACATTAAGAATTGTTCATTTTGACTTTAGCACTGTCGCTTCAGTTGATGCTACTTCAATCCAAGCATTAGTTGATTTGAGAAAGGCTTTAAATATTTATGCTGATAGAGAAGTTGAATTCCATTTTTCTGGAATTTTATCTCCGTGGATTAGAAGAGCATTACTTAATTCAGGTTTTGGTGCATACTCTGACGCTGGATTAATCAGTGAAACCTCATATGTTAATATTGGTGCTGATTTGGAATCTGGTGAAACTGAAACAGAGTATTATGCAACTATTGGAACTGATACACCATTCTTCCACTTAGATATTCCAAACTATCAATAATCATTTCAGTAGAAAGTAGAACTTTTGAGAAGGAACTTTTTTAGATGAAGAATGTTTTAATGTAATAAATAATAATAATTATAAGAATAATAATGATAATAAATAATATTAATAAATTTAGTAATATTATTAATAATCTGTAAGATAAAAGACAATGTAAAATTTACAGTCTTTCTTGAACCTTTAAAGAAACCTGTGACAGTAACATTTTATAATAATAACTTCGACCACAGTTTATGAGATAATTGAATTTCAATTCGCAGTCAAAGCTCTCTAGGTTTATGAAAAGCTCATAGAAAAATAAGCAAAAAAATCACGACGCGTTGGAATTCTATTTACTTTTTTTTTTATTTTATTTTTTTTTTGATTCCTAGCAATTTATTGACTCTTGTTTTTTTTGTATTTAAACGAAGATTATTAAGGCAATGACTCAGTCAATACCTTCGCCTTTGGGAACTCCAGAGGCTACTGAAATTTCCAAGAGAGAATTGAAAAGTGAAGAAATTCTTGAATCACCAACTCCACCTCTAAAGAAGATAAAGTTGGATACACCAGAAGAAGAGGACAAAAAAGACGATGCTGATATAAGTAATAGTGTCACTGAAGACAAAGACAAGCCATTGACGAAGAAACAGCTTGAGAAACTCGAGCGTCAAAAGCAACGAGAAGCTGAGAAGGAGGAACGTGACAGAAAGAAAGAGGAAGAGAGAAAGCAAAAAGAAGAAGAAAGAAGAGTGAAAGAAGAAGAAAGGAAAAAGAAACTAGAGGAGAAAGAGTTGGAGAAGGAAATGAGAAGGAAGAAATTGGAGGATGAGAAAATGGAAAGAGAGAAGAAGAAAGAAGAGGAAAGGTTGAAGAAAGTTGCAGAACGAGAAGAAAAGGAGAAGCAACGGTTAGATAAAAAGTTAAAGCTAGAGCTCGAGAAGAAGAAGGCAGACGAAGAGAAGAAGAAAGCTGAAGAAGCTAAGAAGAAGGCAGAAGAGGCCAAGGAGAGAAGTCAAATGAGGATCTCTTCATTCTTTACACCAAAGAAAGAAAAGGGGGCAGGAGAAAGCAATGAAAAAGTTGTCGAAGCAGAGAATATGGTAAATGAAACAGTGCTAGTGGACATATCAGATAATGAAGTTAATAGTAATAAAGTACTGTACAATTCTCCTTCCAAGTCTCCCAAACCCATTCGTACATATGATAAAGTGTTTTTGCCATTTTTCCAAAAGACTAACGTAATTATGGCAAGTACAACAAACAAACTATCTCAAAATGAGCTTGCAAAGCAAATATCAGCATTTGATTTAATAATTTCGAAAAACAGTACACCTTCTTCCTATTCTGACTTTATGAAGTCAAACATGACAACTGTTGATACAGCAGAAAATCCAACTCCTGAACAAATTATTGCAGCCCTCAATTCAACAGAAACCACAGAAACTCAAATCTATAACATGATTGAAAAATTACCACCAATTAAATATTTGCAATTCTATGAAAATTCAAAGCCTCCTTATATCGGGACGTGGTGTTCACTTGACCATACGACTGTCGGGTTCCCTAAAACAAACCCTTATTTCAAAGTGCCCAGTGGTATCGATTATGAGTATGACTCCGATTTTGATTGGAATGAAGATGACGACGAAGATGGCGAGGGTGAAGATATTGATAACGATGATGATGAAGATGATGAAGAGGAGCTTGAAGATGAGGAAGAATTTGAAGATTTTGTTGATTCAAATGGTGATGGTCAAAGGACGAAGAAGAAGAAGTTTATGGGACCATTAATTTCACTAAGTATATGGAATGATGGTAGTGATAACGATTTCTTCAATTCTATGAGATATGAACGTATAAATGAAAAGATTGAATTCCCAATCGATCCAAATCAAAACTATTGGTCAAGAAAGAGAACAGAAGAGCTGAAAAAGTCAACGTCAAATGCCAATGAAAATGCCACCGAAGGGAAAACAGAATCTGTCTCAACTCCACAAAAACAAAAGGCTAGTATTGATAAGGCCACAGAAATATCCACTACTACTGGAGCTGGCTCCAATATAGCAATTACAAATATAATCGGATCAAAATCCTCTCCAAATGTATTGGTGGCTCAAAAGCCAAAGATTAAGGATGCCAAGGCCGTTCTTGAGTTAATAAAATTTGTGGAGGAAAACAATGACTTCACTATCGGAACCTTGGTCGAGCTTTCACATAAGAAATTTAAGTCTTTTACAAAGGCCATATTAAAGCATACCATACAATATATTGCTACATACAATAAAAAATCTGGTAACTGGGAAATGAACCAAGAGGTTAAAAATAAATTTATTTCAGAGCCAGAAATTTCTACTGAAGGGCAACTGGAATCAATCAGAAACCACGAGGAGTTAATTGTTGAACAAAACAAAGAAACAAAAGCTTAATGATATGTTTAGTTTCCTATTTTTGCAACCATATTAATTGTTATGGCCGAAAGAGGTGCTGCTTTTACTGCATACAATCAAAACATATAAACGCGTTTAAGATCATCTAAATCCACCATAGTAATCTGTTTAGCAGCAAATTTTTTTTCTTTTTCTTACTTTTTTTTTCTTATTTAGATACATAGTTAGATACAAATGAAACTAATAATATGATAGATAATGTGCAAATCGATGATAGCGAGGTTAATTTTATTTCCACACAAATGCAAGGTAGATACGAAGAAAGTATACAAGAAGATGCTCAGATATCGCGTGCCACACAAATGCAGAGATTTAAACTGATTGACGCTTCATTAACAGATTCTGATGTTAAGATTAATAAGAGAATAATACCTACTAGGAAATTAGTAAAACTGGTTCCAAGGAAGAAGATAGCGAGTATGACATCACTTATGAAAGATAAATATTCAGACACATCTGAGAAAGATACGATGACCCAGTTATCAATTTTTCTGTTTCTCTCAGGAAAGAAGCACAAGGTTGCAGATATCTTAAAAAAGATAGAACTTGCTGAGAAAAAGAGTAACGAACAAAGGGATTTTTTTGAAGAAGAAGAAAGAGATGAAGAGGGAGTCCTTGAAAGAAACCATGATAATGCAAGTAGGTTTGTCTATACTAGAACAGAGTGGAACAAAATCTTGAGTAACATAAAGTTACAGTTTCCAAGATTATCTTCAAAGACCAAGAAAAGTTTACAACATATGACCAGGAGAATCCAAATTCAACAGAAGATGATGGAAAGTGAAGGCGGCGGTAGTATTTGGACTCACTCTTCAACTACTCCATCGCAATCAGAATATAGTGTAGAAGATATGAAATGGCTTTATGATCTTACAGAAGAACAGGCTGTCTTTATCAAAGCAACACCAAACAATGGAAACATTAGTAGTGAAGGGGGATATTTTTCAGATTTCAATGAAGATCAACAGCTGTTTGTTATGACATTATCACAGGTGATGAATGGAAATACAAAACAGATTGACACAAGTTCAGATGAGGGAGAATTAAAGGACAGAGGAGAGTACGAAATAATACCAGAAACCATACGAGAAGAAGATGGTGAGATACTTTCAGGGCCCCAGAAGGAAGAAGAAATTCAAACAGAAAATTTACCAAGAACTCCAATATTATCACAAGATATAGATAATGCAGATGGTGGTGATGATGAAGACGATGAAGTTATCCCTAACTCATCACCAGAATTATCTCCAATTTATGTTGTCACCTCATCACCTCAAGAATCTCCACCGAAACTTCAAATTCTAGAAACAATGTATGAAAAGATAGATCCAATATCGTCACATCAGAGAGAGGATATGTATTTGTTGGATACATTAAGCTTCCAAATCAAGGAAAAAGAAAGCATCATTACAATCAATTCCGATATAGATGATATCGAGGAAGTATTTTCATCTTCATTACCCCCAGTACAACAAAGGAGAGAATCGGAAACGAAATTTGCTGAGGAGATTGTATCTTCACCATTCAAATCTTATGAAAGAAAAGAAGAAGAATTCAAAACTCCAACAAAACGAAAAAGCAAGGAAGCAACTAAGGATTGTATGGAAGTGCTTTTAGATTCACCAATCAAAAGTAAAGTGCAATTGAATTCAATAAAAAGGAAATACAATACGTCAGTCGTGGAGATTCGAGGTGGAATGGAAATTAATGAAAAGTTTGATGATGACCCGGAAAACAAGATAAAAATTCGAAAGATAGGAACTAGAATTCAGCCCCCAATAGATTCTGAAGATGAGATAGGCGACTCACAGGATGATGAACCAGATACAAGCATAAGTATTATAGAAATTTCAAGAATAGTTGATAAAAAAGAAGATAGCTCACAACCTAATAAGAATTACACTCCAAGTAAGGGTGTTTCTCCAATAATGCAAGTACCATCAAGTCCCAATAAAAATACGGATGAAGCAGCTGAACAAGAGGAAGATGACGAAGATGTATTTAGTACTGCCAGAAATGATTTTGACGATGATTTGCATCAAGATGAATATGCGAGGATGACTGCAACCCAGCTAAAGGAGACGTTCAAAGAATGGGGATTAAAGCCAGTTCAAGGAAGACGTAAGATGGTTCAAATATTGCAAAATTTAGATCCATATATTGATCAACCGTCACAGTTAGATGGTACAACAAAACAAGAACAAGTCCAAAATGGTATTAATCGGAGAATTAATGAAATTGTTTTTGAAAATGGATATTGGCATGGGAAGATAATTAGCTATGAACCAATACTTTTAACCGAATTTAAACAATGGTTGGGAGAAAATGGGTTTTTTGCAGAGATTGATGTATTAGAACGGTATGCTGATGATATGGGAATAACAACAACAAAGGGATAAGAGCTGAGCAGAGGAGATTTCGAAAAGAACTTGTTCCCATAAAAGTTTATTTTTCTTTTTTGTTCTTGATAAACAATAAAAAAACATTCTATTTATTTATTCTATATATAATACATTTACCAATACCGTCCTATAGATACTTTTTATGATCCATATCTAATTTATCTTCAAGTAAAATTTGATTTAAATACGTTACCAACTTTACACTTAATCCAACACCAGCAATAAAAGTTCCTGGACCAAAAATCAAATTACTAATAAAACTTCCATAAGTTCTATTCAAGATGACATTAACTGCCCAAACAGCATGATATCCCCAAATAACCACCAAAACCAAGGAAAATAAAGTTAAAAGAATAGCGTACAGAACTCTAGTTCTTGAGACTCGATCCTCCTTTTGTACTTGTCTTTTTAATTGAGCCATACCTATATATAGTAAAAACAAGTAGAATTTTATTCAAAATGCAAATATACGTGGAGGCGATTTAGATATATCTGTCAGTGTCGGTTTTGTGTCAAGTGCGATTCGACTTTATATACACTTTCAAATTTCTATACACCTTATTTTATTTTTTTAATGATCAAATAGGCTAGGAACTGGAACAGTTAAAAATACTCCACAAAAGTGAGATAAGCGAAGCCAAGGTACCAAATTTCAAAGACAAGATAACATTGAAAGTGTGAATTATACCCTTTGAACGAATCAATATTTTATCAAGATTGAAGATAAATCTACATTATATTGGTATGGAACTGGTTTACTGTGCAAATCCTCAGCTAATAGTGGAACCCGACCACATAAGCGATGGGGTTCCAGTGTTCAAACCAACCATGGAACAGTTTAAAGACTTTTATGCTTTCAACAAGGCAATAAACAAATATGGAATGAAGCTGGGGATTGTTAAGATTATTCCGCCGCCTGAATGGAAATCATCATTACCTAAGTATACCCCGAAGATTCTTGAAAAGGTAAAGATAAAGAATCCCATCGTACAACACATTCACGGAGGAGTGGGCGGAGGTGTATTTTCACTGCAAAACATTGAAAGGCAAAGGACATACACGCTACCTCAATGGAAAGACTTATCGACGCAATCCAATTACTTACCACCTGCGCCGAAAGGGAAAGTCAGGAATGCACCAGTTGATAAGGTAGAATCAACTCGACAGTTAAGGAACGCTAATAGTGGAAAAGGTAATGAATATAAAAACTACAACATTGACACCACAGAATTCACGGATGAAAGATGTGAACAATTAGAATCATCATATTGGAAGACACTTACATATGCAGAACCTATGTACGGTGCAGATACACTAGGGTCATTGTTCCCATCAAATTTCAAGAATTGGAATGTTGCAAAATTACCAAACATTTTAGATTTATTGGATGAAAAATTACCAGGGGTTAATGATGCATACCTTTATGCTGGTCTTTGGAAGGCTACTTTCTCGTGGCATTTAGAAGATCAAGATTTATACTCGATCAATTACTTACACTTTGGGGCACCAAAGCAATGGTATTCAATCCCGCAAAGTCAAGCTGCAAAATTCTATAATCTTATGAAAGATTCTTTTCCTGAAGACAGTAGAGTATGTCTGGAATTTCTTAGACATAAAACATTTATGATGTCACCACAGTACCTTGCAAAGAGAGGAATAAAGGTAAATAAAGTTGTGCATCGCGAGGGTGAATTTATGATAACATATCCTTATGGATATCATTCAGGATTTAATTATGGATACAACCTTGCGGAGTCTGTAAACTTTGCACTTGATGATTGGTTCCCCTTTGGAGAAAGTTCCAAAAAATGTGAATGTATCAGTGATGCAGTTGGGATTAACGTTAGACACTTGTATTGTAAATTCAATGGAATAGATTTCGAGGAAGAACAAAGAAGGATTAAATTAGAAGGGGAACAAAAAGAGAGGGAAATTCAAGAACAGAAATTGAATGAGGAAATAAAGCGACAGGAAATTTTAAAGCAGCAAAGACAGAAGAAGTTGGCAACAAGGAAACAGCAGCAGCAACAACAACAGCAGAATCATCATTCATATTCATCTCCACAAAGTGAACCAATAATGAAGACCAGGAAGCCAAATAGCAAAGAATTGAGAGTCAAAGAAGAAGTTAAGATTTTGACTCCAGATACCAACGGCAAATCACGAACGAACATTGCTTTTGATAAACCAATCTTTCAATGTTTACTTTGTCCAAATAATCTTCCTAAATCACTTCTAAAGTTGAAACAATTTCAATTACTTGGAACAAATTCTGGAGAAACAGTCCATAGAATATGCTCTGAACAATTTAAAGAATTAAATAATAATGAGGACATAATTTCTGGGTTCTCAGATATAGTAAAGGCACAAATTGATCTTAAATGTCTTGTTTGTCAATCACAAAAGAAGACTAAGCTCAGTTCAGCAATTGATCATGGTGTATGTTTCCAGTGTGAACATCCTAGATGTGTAAGATCATATCATGCAACCTGTGCAATTGGAGCTGGATTCTCCTTTGATAGCGATACGATGAACAAGTGTAAGTATCATAGAGGCAAACTTGTATTTCATAAGTTAAATGAGATTAAGTTTGACAGGATTTCCAAGATTGTTAAAAACTCTATAGTTCAATTTACAACATTAGCACGAGAAACGTACAGTGGTTTGGTAATAGCGAATCACTCAGGTGAAGGGATAATACAAGTATCAGTTTATCCGCATTTGAAAGAAATTATGGAAATTCCATATGAGAATGTATTAATGAGTGACGATGAGAAACTTGATAGTACTCAAAATATTGGATTAATGTTTGAAAAAGCGAGGATCAATATTAAAAAGGAAAAAGAGAATAATAAAAGAGTATTATTTGATGATTCTATTGTTACTGGTATTAGCAGTCCATATTTAGAAAAAAGTATGGATGGAAACTTCATTACCGAAACATTTATTAAAAAAGAGAAAATGGGAAATTATGAAAAATTTCAATGGTGGTATTATAAGCCAAAGTTTTCTACTGAAGCGATTGCAAAATATAGTGATAATTACCGATCAAAGGTACCAAATGACCCATATCACTTATTGAAGCTTGAGAGGAAACGAAAGAGACAAAATAAAACAAAAGGGGGGAGTAGCCTTATTGTTAAGAAATTTAAACACGTTAGTCCACCAATGGTACCGTTGGTTAGTAGTAACCAGGTTAACAACAATATTGGGAATAATTCATATTTAGCCCAACCCAATGCGGTGTATTTTCAAGGCGCGATGGGACCTATAAATCCTATTATGGTAAATTCGCATTTTATTCCATACAATCAGGGACAAAATAATATTATTCCACCATCGCAGAATGTTATGTATATGTCACAGCCAATTACAACCGATGGGAATACGTGGGTAAATATGTATCAGAACTAAGCTTAAGATAGAGACAACAAACAAATTGCCCTCTCCAGATAGGGAGAAATATGATAATGAGAAATCTTCTAGTGGAATATATTGATTTGTTTTTTGAAGTGGGTATAACATCTATAAAAGAAAATTGTAAGTCGCTCCGATATGACCCCTCAACTAGCGACGATAGTTGCAGTGTTGAACTTGCCTCATTTTAGTTGTTACTTTTCACCCTAGGTAATATAAGTAGTAGCTTGAGAGAGAGAGAGAGAAGAGAGTGTGTGTGAGTGTGTGAGTTGGAGCAAATGTACCTTGCAGCACGGGCCGCATGTACGAGATTCACGACACGCTTAAATAATCTTTGCGAAACGAAATTTCAATTTATAGAATGTAATGAATACGATTTACCTAATTAGGAATAGGGTATGTAAGAGATGTTATAAAGAGAAGAATTAAAAAAAAAGGTGTCAATAATTATGACTAGGGGCAATATTTTACAAGTGAAATTTTCTTCATGAACATTCAGTTATTTAGATAATAAAATGAAAATACGGTTTTTTTTTTCGTGTGATAGTGATAGAGTTCTTGTCGACCGCGACTGACGTAGGAAACAAGGTTAATATTTTCATGACAAATGTCCTTCAGAAACAAACCAAAATAAACAAATGTAGTAGTATACTGCATAATGAAAGAAGAAATTAGTAATTTAGATCATTAACTGTAAGTAGAAGTAAAAAGATTTCGCGATTCGTGTCCTTAAGTAAGAATTAACTAATTGGGATAGATTATATGCGCAACTTTAGTATGTGAAATGTACGAATATTAAAAAAGGCTGCATCAAGGATGAAAAATAATTGAGCGCGAACACCTAGCAACCAGGCAACGGAGGAAGAGAGGCGAGGATGAAGAAACAGAACAAGAAAGAAAGAAGAGTGGAAAGAAGAGGTGAGCGGTATGGTTATGACATGCCATCCGCCCCATACTCTGGTAAAGTGTGTGAGTATTGAAGGACAATGTTATCAAAATAAAGTGATAATTTAAAGATATTCGATGCTATAAATTTAATAATCTCCATTTCTGGTTTACGATGTTTGTTATGTAAACAAAATTTATAAGGTGCATTCTTCCATTCGCGCTTTCTGGTGTCATATACTCAAACGGGGCAAGACACCAACCGAAGGATATGCGCCTAATAATGAAAGAAACTATTATTATTATTATTTATTTTTTTTTCCTATTTCTGTTTTCATAAGTTTATATAAGTAGTGAAGGGGTTCTCATCATTATTCACTTAGTTTCAATTTTTTTTTTTTGGAGTTTCCCTTTTCTCTTATTCTTTCATCCAAGAACCTACTAAGTTCCATAATATTATACATAAAATAGTTTCGACTAATTAATTGCATTTAGAAGAACTCATTCGTACTTCACACACACACATCATTTTTTTTTTCATACTGATCTGCATTATTTATACCTCCCATTTGTTTATTTCTTCTTTTTTAACATGTCAAACACATTTATGCAGACTCCAAAGAGACCAAATCTTCCACCAACTCCAATTACTAATTGCAAACCATCACTCCCACCATTATCTTCGATCCTTTTAAACAAAGATCAATTTAATTCTGGTTATCGTTTACCATCTATTGATTCATTTAGTACTCCAAATTCTTCAAGAGTTTACCAATATAATGGTCAACCACAATTCCAAAATCAACATTTGAATCAACTGATTCACTCAACAACCTCACAAACGCCAATTGTTGCAACTCCTATTGTTTCTACAATTTCAGTTTCAACCCCTTCTAAAAATTCATCAAACTATAGTAATTTTTCATTTGCAAACACTTCCATTGAAGATGATACTCCAACTGAATCATTATCTCAATCAAAATCTTCTTCACCAATTGAATCCAAGGCATACGCATTCATTAGTCATTCACCAGCAACATTCCCAAACCAAGAACCTTCTATTGATAACGCTCCGTTAGCCAGAAGGAAAAGAAGAAGAACATCCCCAAATGAATTATCAATACTTAACAAAGAATTCGAAATCGGCTCAACTCCAAACAAACCAAGAAGAATTGAAATTGCTAAAAGCGTTTCAATGACAGAAAAAGCAGTTCAAATATGGTTTCAAAATAAAAGACAATCTTTAAGAAAACATACATCTGTTGAAAAGGAAGTTACTGAAATTCCTGAAAGTACCAACATACAACCACCATTGGTCTCTACTTCCGCTCCTCCAATTTTAAACGCATCCACCCCAATAAAACCACTTCTTAACAAGGCCCAATCATTTGTTAGCCCACCGACAATTATTGGTCCATCCCCAATTCAAAAGAGATCCTTTTCAACAACTTCATTACCAAAGCTCCCTTTCCAAACTCCTTCTTTGAAAAGAGTATCAATTTTTGACAATGAAGACGATGATCAACTCGTTCTTAATGAAACAAAAAAGAAACAACCAACATTTTTAAATTCAAATTCATCTAGTACTATGACATTTAAATTAGCCCCTGCAAAGGTTAAATCACCAAAGAAAGAAATTTCCGATCCTATCTCATCGCTTAAGAGAGAACCATTACGTGAAATTAGTTTAAACTCAGCCAAAAGAGTTAAAGCAAAATTAGATAGTATACATAAAGTTGGTGAAAATGAATGTATTGAAAATTTATTATCCTTAAGAGGTGGAAATTGGAAATAGGATACTTTTGTATACATAAACATATAAAATTTATAGATAATAACGACGTCCCGAATAAGAATTTGGCTTTGTAGAAAACAATTCAAATAGAAGTAGTAAAACAAAATTAGGCTGCAAATAAGCATCTCACCATATGCACCACCAACTACAACTTTTGAGTAACAATACTTTAACTAGAAAACTGAGTGCAGAAAACTGTATGTTTTATGAGATGTAAATAAATAAATACTAAGTGTCTAACTAAAAGAACCTTGTTAAATTTAGAGAATTGATATGAACTTTGAACAATTTCCCTAGATAAATACGCCACTTAGAACTATTCTGAACAGAGAGAGACTTGGTGGAAATAAATGAGAAATTTGACACTTCACAATTTTTGACAACGATGAAAACTGATTTTGTTTATTTACAATATTTCATATCAATAATAACTTCTCTATACTTTCTCTTCTACAATTAATTAATGTACGTATAATATTAAATTACAAGGAAATATAAAAGATCAACCAAGTAAAATAAATTGCTTAATGACCACGGGAAGTAGTCTTGGTGTGTTGACCTCTGACCTTTAAACCCCAGAAGTGTCTAATACCACGGTGGGATCTGATCTTCTTTAATCTTTCTAAGTCATCTCTTAACTTGGATTCTAAGTTGTTAGCTAAAACGTGGTATTCCTTACCGTCAACGTGATCCTTTTGTCTGTTTAAGAACCAAGCTGGGATCTTATAGTTGGTTGGGTTTTGCATGATAGTAACAATTCTTTCTAATTCTTCTTGGGTTAATTCACCAGCACGCTTCTTTAAATCAACATCAGCCTTCTTACAGACTAAGTTGGAGTAACGACGACCGACACCTCTAATCTTGGTTAAGGCGTACATGATCTTGATTCTACCATCAATGTTGGTGTTCAACAAACTAAAAAATTGTTAGTAAAGGATATAGAAAATAAACATTGTGAGTTGGTATGTTATCTGATATGTTC
Organism: Dujonia santamariae; assembly: GCA_030578175.1. Classification (NCBI taxonomy): domain Eukaryota; kingdom Fungi; phylum Ascomycota; class Pichiomycetes; order Serinales; family Debaryomycetaceae; genus Dujonia; species Dujonia santamariae. Next base: position 113,118 of record JANIVZ010000011.1, read on the forward strand.
TTCATTTAAATTCTTTCATTCATGATTATGGAAGTGGAAGACTTTCCAAGTTGAAAACTTCGGACTTGATTATTGGGACAGCTTCTCGATGTACTACAAGGACTCTGTTGGTCACCATATCTACGATGATACTGATATTCAGCCCACTATTATGCTTTATTGATCATCTTTGCTTGTCTCTTATGGCACGTTGAAAAATTTTTAGGCCCGGTTTTTTTTTTTGAAATAAACATTCAGATAACACAACTTACTAAACAGCCTATATCACTGATTATTGATGCTGTTACATACCGTAAAATGTGTTGGAAAGAACCTTCTTCTTGAATAACTAAGGACATTTTGACGTATAGTACTAACTAGTTCAGAATTGGAGTAGAAACAGTATATACTTCAAACTTTTCTCTTTTAGAAATTGTTTTTCACTTTTCCCCCTACAGTGTATGCGAGGGATCCTCCATACAGTCTGCCTCCCGCTAGTTAAAAAAAAAAAGTGAAAAAAATGGGTGCGAAAGGTCGTCCGAAGCCCAAGGATGAGCTAATGAAAAGCAGTCTTTAGGTCAAAGCCCTAATAGTGAGAGTTATGTCACGTGTACATCATTTTCAATTAGATTTGCAACCTTTTTGAAATGTAGAGATTAAGGAAGGTATTGGTGGGTGTGGGTAGGTTTCAAGAGCAATATCTCAAGGTTATCGCCAGTCAAGAAGAAGGGTACTAGCAAAAAATGTCAACAACTAGTATAAAGGATGCTTTATCAACTAGTAAGGGATATTGTATTGATTTCGTGTCTGGTACGTAAACGAGCTAGCATGAATTCTCATTATTTTACCTTAGTTGGTCTGTCAGACCAGTAAGCTAAGCAATTGTTATAGTATCAAGCTAATCTTTAGCATTGTGTAACAATTGGTAAATGATATCTATGAATTGTTACTGTTTGTTTGAATTTCGTTGAAGTTCCAATAGTTTGTCTCCTTCTCTCAAGCCATACATAATGATAGCGCGCAATTTTGCAGCCTTTTCAAGATATAATCTTTGTCATTTTAAGTAACATTAACAAATAAGTATTCAAGGTGTAAACTTACAAAAAATTCTTTACATATCCTTGATATATGGAAACAAAGGGAAGTATTTTAACTTTCTGAAATGTACATTATCCACCTATATACTGATTGTCAAAATAGTTGACTTCAGGATCTATAAATGTTACTACTACTAGTACCAGTGGAGATTCTTGCTTCGGTTAGTATTCATGGTCTTAGGAGAGTTAGAATACTTAATGGACTTTTTCAGAGCATCTCAAAATAGCCAGACATATTGGTTATGGCTTTGGCTCGACACTTACATATTACTTTCTATTATTTCGTTAATTACACTATTTACAATATGCCCACGTCTCTCTCCCTTCATCTGTCGCTATCTCCACTCGTTATATTATCCTTTTAAACTATATCTTCTTTAATACATGGTTTTGGAAGAAATTTATTCAGTGTGCTTCCCAATAAGCCATTGTAATGCAGGAGCTTCAATGAAAATTCTATTAGCCTTTAAAATGTCTCTAACTTGTAAGGCTTCCTTTGGAATAACATCAGCCTTAGTACCAGCATAGTCAGTAGAGGTCAATAAATTATTTCTTTGATTATCAGTTATAAATAATAATTGTAATTTTTGTAAATTATGAGTATTAATAAATTGCTTAGTGGCTTCAGGGTAACCGTAAGTGAAATCTAAGATATTTGAATCGGAATCACGTGACGCGCCTTCACCGCTATTTGGATTAGAACCAATTATGAATAACTTACCATCTCTATATTGTTGTGAAAATGCTGTCTTGATAGCTCTGTTATATATTTTCTTTGGTAATTGGGTTGACCAATCAACCGGAGCCTTTCTACCGAAAGCCTTTAATCCATTATCTCTAATTGGAGAATTACGATCACCAGTTCTTGCATTACCAGTACCCTTTTGAGGTTGAATCTTTCTATTTGAAAATGGCTTATCACCCTTTGTTGGGACACTTCCTGAACCGACTCTTGATGCATCAGCTTCAAATACTACAGCACTCCATAAGAAATCTCTTCTTAATGGTGCATTAAAGAATGATGATGGTAATGGAACAAATGAATGTGGTTCTAATGATGGGAAACTTCTCAATGAAGCCAAGGTATATTGCGGAGGTTTGGCGATGTTTAATGCAGTAGCATCCGTAGCCATTCGGCGAATCGATCTTACGAACATAATGTAATACTGACAGATCAATTAGGTTAGATAGACAACGAACCCTTCAGTTAACCTTGAATTTTCACATAATTTTTTCGTTTGAATTTTTTTGGTTTCTATTCTCATATTGTGATACAAAAATATGGTAAATGCACGCCCATAATGGCTGCAAAAATAAACAGAAATCATAAACAACAGCTTACCTATACAGGCTAGTAGATTTGAGGTGTTTTGTTCTGTGGTTAGATAAATTATTAGTTATTTATTCTATCGTTTTTCTGTTTTTTATTTGGTAATTAATTTGCTTATTCGTTGATAAGTATATTTTGTATTTGAATTTAGCTAATGCTGGAAAAAATAAGTATTTGTACAAGATTATCATAGAGAATTAGAAAGGCTTGATGTAAAATTTTATTACACTTCTCCTCTTACTAGAGATCCAAACTACTCTTACCATATTCTTACGGTATATAAATATATTGATGTAACTATAAAGTGTATTTAACTATACTTATTCATATTATTTTGTCTTGTTTATCACGTTCTTCTTCTAGTCTTTCGCCCACTTCTCCAGCTTCTTCATCACTATGTATTTCAAAATTAGCTGGATCAGCTTCAAAACTGCCCATTTCGATATCATTTGTTGGTGCAGCTACATATGAACCTTTTGATTCTCCAGTCTTACCCGTCATCTTGTTGTATGCCTTTGACAAAAAGCTTGAATTTGGATCCGAATCAATAATATCATCCAGGAACACTCTTAATTGATCTGCCCATTGGACATTCTTTTTCTTACCAGATGTTGGTCTAGTTTTTATTATCGAAGATGGACGGGATTTATACGATATATAGAGCACATAAACCCCCCAAATAAGTATACAAATCACCAATAATTGTATTAATCTGGTGATACGTGAAGTAGTAGAGGAAATTTCCGGTAATGTAGATTCAGTTGAAGATTCAGTTGTGGTTTCTTCACTTGGAGTTGACGACGTTACAGGTTCTTCGACAATAGTAGGATCTGGCTTTGAAAGTTTCTTACTACCCAATTCATAAGTGATTATTTGCGACTTACCGTTATCACTAACGTCTTCATCAAAGTCTCCAATAATTAAGTCTATAATACTTCTTGAAACTTTTGGCTTATCAAATGGAACCATATGCGAAGCATCAAAAACATTAACAAAGGTTAAATTTCTTTCACTCTTAACGTAACCAACAATTTCGTTTTCGTAAACCCAATCAACTGCATCAATAGGTCCAGTATCACGATCTTCACCAAAACCTCTTTCTCCATTCCATTCAAGATTTTTAATGAAATTTTCTGCACCAATGTAATTACAAATAATATCCCTATTTCCATTGAAAAGTAACACCGGGATTTCTTGCAAGATAGATGGAAGAAGTTTAACCGCTGGTTCAATTCCTCTATTTTTCAAATGTCTCCCAACACTACCAGAACATTCTTGCCAACTCTTATGTTCCTTAACATTCAAGTTTCCAAGTACATTTTCATTATTCAAGAATGGCTTAACATACGACAAGTCTGGTGGCCAGTTCATTCCACACGATGGGTAATTATCCCTTAAAGTATAGTCATACATATTCACACACTGCTGATTAGCTGGTCCTGATCTGTTAATTGTCGCGCTTAATATCATAGTTAAGACCTGTTCACATTCTGATGATACAATGTCGTTTTCATCAACATTTTTATCCAAAGTGCCACCAATAATCTGGTTTACAATATTTTGACATTTATCATGCTGTCTTAAGATATTTGACCATTGTGGGTTATTAATATCTAATATACCAGCCTGATGAGAATATGGCAAGTAAGATAAACTTTGCTCATTTGGGGCAATCCAACCGTTTCCAATTAACAACCCCTTTAAATTGATCTTTTTAGGATTAGATTTATTTCTATCAAGAATTCCACGGCCGATAAAGGGAATATATTGTCCGGCATAACTTTCACCAGTAAGGTAGATATCATTATCAGCATCTTCAGGGAATACTTCAAAGTACTTATCTAAAAATCTTAGGAAATGTTGCACCACATCTGGCAAATTAACATCGTATACTTCAGAAAAACTGAATCCAGTTCCAGCAGGTTGATCAACGAATACTATATCACCTGCCTTATGCCATGATCCTTCATTATATTGGACTTCTCCGTGATTATCGATTCTAAATGGTCCTGCTTCCATCAAGGCTCCATCCATAGATGAACAACCTGGTCCACCATTAAGCCAAAAAAATGTCTTACCCTTTGCCTTTTCAACTTTATTTTGATCAACAAACTTCCAGAAATAATAAGATGTCTTATTTTCCGAATATAATTCAAGCTGACCAGAAAACATCAATGGTATTTCATTTGTTGGTACATTTTTGGTGAGCCCAGGGAGATTCTTAACAAGGAATTGTTCTTGCAAGTTCTTATTATCCCTTGCTACCAAGGCAAGTGAAATGCCAAGTTGAAGTAAATAAACAATCAAAGCAAGCATTTAAGTATAAGATTTCCCGTTGATAAGGAGTGTTATTTATTAGCTATTACAATTTTAGATTGATTTAAGACTCATCAAATGATCCCGCTTAATTTAAAATGGAAAAATCTAATTAGATCAAAAACCGTGATACTAATAAATTCAACACCCACGAGTATATGTAGGTCGCCTGCTTTTAGTTAATAAAAACCTTTAAATGGTGTATTGTAAAAGGGTGTGATTTTATTTGACGGTTGGGGGACTTTCGGAATTTTTGCCCATAGCCCTTTCCGTACTGCGTACTGCAGGGGCTACAAACGCCCCACATTTCACATCTTCATGATTCCTTTACAAGCTCCGGTTCCAAACTTGACCCAAAGGTATGTTCTTTCCCAATTATACTTTCCAGATTCAGAGAGATCTCTAGTAGTGAAACATAATAATTTGGAAAGACCCCACTAAGGAATTGGTGAAACCGTAATTTAGTTAGTGTACGAACACAATGATTCCACCCTCTTCTGGTTATAGAAGGCAGGTACTCAATGATAGGCTTTGATTGGGAGAATTTAACTCAAACTTACACTGTTCTAAAAATCATGTGAAGATAAGTGCCTCCTAACGTCGCTTTTTACTTTTTCTTTGTCTTATACATGGCTGCAAATTATTGTCCGTATAAAAGAGAAAAAATTGATTATTTCTTTATTTAAACACAAAATAACATATGTATATATATTTATATATATTAATTGACTAGCAATTAAGAGGTTCAACTTCCCAAATGTTTTCAGCATACTCGTCAATACATCTGTCACTACTAAAGAAACCCATATTGGCAACACTGAGAACACACTTCTTAACCCAATTGTGTAAATGAGTTGAATCGTTGATATCACCACCTTTGTGTCCATATGCCAATTCTAATTTCTTATGGGTTTCTAAGAATAACTCAAAATCGTCTGACACTAAGTAGTAATCACCATGGTTAGTAATACTTTCTAACAAACTTCTATATTCATCTGGGTTACCAAATTTACCAGATTCAATTGATTGGAATACCTTTCTCAAAGTTTCAGGGATTTGAACACCTTGGTAAAGATTCTTATGTCTTAAATCTTCAACAGCTTCTGCCAAGTTACCAAAAAGGAAAATGTTTTCTTCACCAATTTCTCTTGTAATTTCAACATTGGCACCATCTACAGTCCCAATGATAAGACCTCCGTTCAAGGCAAATTTCATATTGGAAGTTCCTGAAGCTTCAGTACCTGCCGTGGAAATATGATTAGATAAATCTGAAGCTGGGCAAATAATTTCTGCTTTACTAACATTATAATCAGGAACAAATACAACCTTTAATAAATTACCAATATCTTGATCATTATTGATAACTTCAGCCACCGAACTAATCAAATGAATAATCGTCTTAGCCATGTAATATCCCGGTGCAGCCTTACCACCGAAAACGGAAAGTTTTGGAATATAATATTTCAATTTAATTTCCTCAATACTAACACCCGAGCTTAATAATTCTTTAATGTGTAGGTAACGATAAATAACCGCAAAAATATTCAATTGTTGTCTCTTATATTCATGAATTCTTTTAACTTGAATATCAAACATAACACTAGGATCAACTTCAATACCTGTTTCGTGTTTAATGAGGTTAGCCAATTTAACCTTGTTGTTAAATTTAACAATATCCCATTTCTTCAAAAATTGTTCATCATCAACAAATTTTTCCAATTTCTTTAAATTACCCAAGTTGGTTAAATAATCGTAGTCTGGATCATTTAATGCCTCACTAATCAACTTTGCCAATTCTGGATTTGCTTGTCTTAACCATCTTCTTGGAGTAATACCATTTGTAACATTAGTAAATTTATCTTCACCAAACACAGTTACAAAATCTTTAAAAATTGTAGTTTTAATTAATTCAGAATGCAATTCAGCAACCCCGTTAACCTTATGAGAACCAATAATGGCCAAATAAGCCATTCTAACTTGCTTTGGATTCAGTTCTTCAATAATAGAAACTCTACTTAAAAGACCATAATCGTTAGGGAATTTCTTTTCAACTTCCTTTAAGAAATAGAAATTAATATCGTAGATAATTTCCAAATGTCTTGGGATTAATCTACCAAGTAATTCTACTGGCCATTTTTCCAAAGCTTCAGCCATAACTGTATGGTTCGTGTAAGCAAAAACCTTAGTAACAATTGACCAAGCTTCATCCCAAGATAACCCTTCAATATCAATTAATATTCTTTGTAATTCAACAATGGCAATTGTTGGATGAGTGTCATTTAATTGAATAGCAATTTGGTCAGGAAACTTACTCCAATTGTTTTGATGATTCTTCTTAAATCTACGAACAATATCATGTAATGAAGCAGAAACCCAGAAATATTGTTGCTTTAATCTTAATGCTTTACCTGAATCAAAATTATCATTTGGATACAAGACAGAGGTGATAGCTTCAGCCTTTTGTTGTTGAGCCACTGATTGTTGGTAATCACCAGAGTTAAACTTGGTAAAATCAAATTCAGTTGTTGGCTTTGCAGTCCATAATCTTAAATTATTGGTATTACTTGTCTTATAACCAGGGATTGGGAAATCAATAGCAACAGCAAGAACCCTTTCATCACCTTGCCAAATTCTTTTAGGTTCACCAGTGTTGACATCATGAGTTTCATATACATAACCACCAAAATTGATTGGAATTTGAATTTCATGTCTTGGAATTTCCCAAGGGTTTGAAAATTTTAACCAATAGTCTGGTATTTCAACTTGATAACCATCAACAATTTTTTGCTTAAAGATACCATATTGATAATTTAAACCATAACCCCAACCAGAATAGTTCTTAGAAGAAAGTGAATCAACGAAACAAGCGGCCAATCTACCCAAACCACCATTACCCAAACCTGCATCAGGCTCTTGTTCAATAACGTCTTCTAAGTTAAAACCTAAGTTCTCCAAACCAGTTGCAGTTTTCGATCTACTATTCAAATTAATCAATGCATTGTCCAAAGCTCTACCCATAAGGAATTCTAAAGAAAGGTAGTAAACTCTCTTACCATCATGAATTGTTTGACGTTGTTGAGTGTTCGCCCATTCAGTGATCAAATCATCTCTGATCGCAATTGAAGATGCTTGATACGCAGCCAAATCATCACAATTGTACATGTTTCTTGCCAAAGTAGTTTCAACATGATTAACAAAATTTCTTTCAAAGATTTCAGTATTTGCTAAATCTTCTGGGACCTTTGTAACAGCTTTCTTTGCATTTTCAGAGAATGAGTCTAGCTTTGTATATTTTTTCCAAATATGTTTTGCACTCTCTGGGATTGAGGCATCGAGAGCGATAATCTGATTTGGAGTGAACCCCGTATTAGTTCTCTTAAGTTTTGGTTGAGGAAGCTCGCTTGGAGTTAAGTAGTCACCCATATTAAGAATAAGAATTAGGAGAAAGTAAAAGAGATGAAGATTAATATACGAAAGGAAGAAGAATTGAAAAATTGGTGAATGCTACTTTTGGCTGCTTTTTAAACTGTTCCCTCTCTCTCACCCCCCCAAAAATGGCTTGGCCCCTTAGAAAACTGCGTGGTGTGAGGTGCCCCGGGAAACTACTATCAAAAAAAGGGGACTGCGACAACCATTTTATAACACCTTATCCACACTTATTAATTAAGCGGGAGGAAGTGGGGGTGGGGGAGGGTAAAGGTACTAAGGGGCGAAAGGTGGAATAATCGGGTAAAATTAGAGTTGGAAAGCAACAACATATCATTCAGTCTTTTGGACCTACTCAATCTATTTTGCAGCAATTTGGGTTGGATAATCACATTGTTTGCAGGTACCTTCTCTTTAATCGCTATCTTTTGTTGTAATGCCTATCTATTAGTTATGGACGTTTATGGGGAACAATTATGTTGGGGTCCCCCGCGCGCATAGAACGTGGAGATCGAACCATTCGTAGAAGCTAAATTTTCCAAGATTGGGAATGATAGGTTACATACAATTTCCTTAAATTTTTGCCCGACTTATAATAGTGGTACTATACACCTATAACACAATCACCCAAAGGTAATGTAGTTCACCATTTTCTTTATTTTTTTCATTTCACTATTTGTTTAGGGTATACTTCCATTCTCTCTGTTCTAATTCTTCCTTTCTTCCTTTCTTAATGCCATTTTCCTGCATGTATGATGATCGAGATAGGTGATACCGGAGTTATTAACAAGACCATGCTTTACATACATATAATAAAGTGTTCCGCTTAGGTAACTCAATTAACTTAATGAATACTTTTGATGCATAAAGAAGGCTTCTTTATTCTTTCTTTATTTTCGTTTTTGAGCGATACTAGTCCGATGTATAAAGTTTTATAAGCATATAAGCGATAACGTGGTGAAGTTTTAATCTTCCTAATATACTATACTATCCTTTATGTATAAATATCGGAAGGTAATATCCATCTATAACAAATAGATTGCGTTGTGGATTCATTGAGAGAGAATGCTGCTTGATTGTATTTAGAGCTATGTAGATGTAAATACAAAGATTCTTGCAATACGCTCCTGCTGGTAGCTCTTTTAGCGCTTATCTGGCGAGTTTCTAGCACCACTATGGGTATAAAGGAAAGCACTCCTCAAAGAAAACAAAACCGGAGCGTTACTCTGTAAGATACTTTGCACCTAAGGGTTCTTTCAATCGAGTAGATTTACTAAGCTTTGAATAGTCAACTATATTTTTTATTTTTTTGGTGCGCATCTATATTTGATATACATTTTTGTATACGCAAATTATATTTGATGTATATATATATATATCAAGATAACTTTGGTTGTTAAAATAAATATTAGTTTTGCCGATGGATTATAGATGTATTAAGGTTCATGCAAACTCTTCAATTAATTCGCTATCTATAATTGGTAGTACCAATATCATTCTTACAGGAGGTGGAAATGATAATTTAATTAAGCTCACACAGATCGACAATGAAGAAATTGTTGAATATCCAAAGGAACACCTGGGATCAATAAATTCCATTGATAATCTTGACGAGTTAGCTGTATCTGCAGGTGAATATGATACTATGGTGGTATGGGATTTAGTTAAAAGACAGAAGTTAAATAAATATAAAACGGATCCCACAAGCGTTCTAAATAATAGTATTATGGATGCAAAAATTTACAGCGATTTATTAATGCTGTGTGGAACAAACTGCCAATTGAATTTCCATGATTTACGGGCGACCCAACTGAAACCGATCACAATTCTAAAGGATGCTACTGATGGATTGACGCTGTTTGATTACTGCCCGGCTACACACACTGTCTGTGCCGCTTCGTTAGATGGTAAAGTTTACACTTACGATCTCAGGAAGAGCGAAGTTCAATACACTAGTGAAAGAAGAGAAGATAGTATTCTTGACCTTATAATTTACGATACATATTTACTACTTACACTTGAGAGTGGGAAGGTTCAATTAGTTAATATGAAAGACAAAAAAGTAGAAATCGAAAAAAGCGGGGGGAGTATATTGAATCATAGGGTTAATTCTATTTTGATAGACAGTTATTATGAAGAGCACACGAAATTTATTGCCAGTGGTAGTGAAGTAGGTGAGATCAAATTATTAAGATGGTCAATGAATGAGAACAAAACTGCTACAAATAAGACAGTTAATAGTTTCGAACCTTTTAAAACCTTGAAGATTAAGAATAACTCTCTGAAATTATTAAATACAGTTAAATTCATGAACGCTTCAAATAGAATAATCAGTTCAAGTGGTGATGGAATTGTACACATATGGGATAATGTCATATAGACATATATATAGAAAAGAAGCTGATTGCCAATACGTTTACGATAATCGAATATGTTTGGACTAGGACTAAGACCAAGACTAAATACCTCTCTTGCTAAACTGTTTACTTGGTTATGTATTTGGATAAACAATATTGAGAAACCTTGTGCAAGAGCTAGCTATCAAAGCGAAAATTACGCGCTTTGGCGCGCGCGCGCGTGTGGGTGGATAGAAGAAAAAAATGGAAACACATCGAGAATACAATACATTCTATTCAAACAGCAAACAATAGCAATGGAGGAAATTAGACAAGATATCTCAAAGGCTGAAGTAAATGGGATTGTCTCTGATAACATTGATGAAAATTCAAAAACTTCATTCCCTGACAAGTCGATTGTACTTGCAAAAGTCAAAGGGTATCCACCTTGGCCAGCAATGGTTTTAAATTATGATTTACTTCCTGAAAATATTAAAACTAAAAAGCCAAAAGCAGTTAAGCAAACTAAGAATCTGAAGCCAATTTCAGTTTTTCCTGTTAGATTTTTCAGTGATGATACTTATATTTGGATCAAGGATTCTGATCTCAAGCCATTGACCCATGAACAGATTACTGAATATCTTGAAAAGGAAGGTTCGAAAAAGAGAAAGGATAATTTATTAAAGTTTGCATATGAATTAGCAAATAGTCCTCCGGATATGGAATTGTTTATTAAATGGGGGTCAAAGGGTGAACCAGAAGATGTTCCTGAAGAAGAGGAGATAGAGGCAAAAATTGATGAAGTAGTTGAAGAACCAGCTACCAAAAAGCAGAAAGTTAGAGGTAAACCTGGACCAAAGCCAAAGCCAAAACCTAAAGCCGAACCAAAACCAAGGGGCAAGCCTGGACCTAAACCAACAAAGGCAACCGCTAAGGTTACAGAGGTTGAAGAAAAGAAGGGCAGATCAAAACCCACTATAACTAAAGTAGCTTCATCAAAATCCACACCAGCCAAGGCACCGGCTAAAGCACAAGTCAAGGCAAAGCCAGTCAAGGTAGAAGATGATCCATATGATGGATACGACTCTGATTGGGGGTTAAATGAAGCTGGTGATAAAGAAGATAATGTCTATCAAAATTCTAAACAGCAAAAAGAATTTGAAACTCATTTCCCTAATGCAGCAGTAATCAATGAAGAATTTAAAGAAAATTCTATTCAACTTCATAAAATTAGAGATAAATTATGCAATTTATTTTTAATAGAAGAAACAGTTAAGGAATCAGATATTTTAAAAGAATTAAAGAAACTTAAATCATTAAATCCTCCTTCATCACTTATTAAAAGCAGTCAATTAAATAAATTATTAATTACTGTTCTTAGGCGTCCAGTTGAGAGATTTGAATTCAATACCATCAGAAAGGATATTTCTGGATTACTTGATAAATGGTTTGATTTAGAAATTCGTCCAAACGATTCAGAAGAGTTGAAAACGCCAGAAAATGGTGACAGTGGAATTTTAAGTAGAAACAGTGAAGCACCAGAAATTAAAGATGAAACAAAAATAGAAATTGTATCAAATGGAGTATAACTACAAAATGAACTGAAAGAAGTGGTGAAAGAACCAAAATGGAAAACAGAAATTGTATAATATGAAAATGTATAGATAGATAGCATCAATAACAATAACAAAATTAGACGAAACTTTTATAATTCAAATCTTTATAACTTGACAAAGGAGCTGTAAATCATAGTGAATGAATTTATCGAAAAAGTAGCAATGAATATTATTCTTTCTTTCAATGATTAGATCAACATGTTTTCTCGATCAAATTAAGTTTATATTCGATAGAAGAATCATCTTACACCACTTTGTTTGACCAGAACAAGAAGTTATCCTCTTCAAGTAGCTACTCTAAAGGAAAGATAACATTAAATGTTAATAGAGAAAAGGAAATAGGGGACTACCATTTTAAAATATACCGCCAGCACCGATCTGGCGAAGGCAGCATTGAGCCCAAGTAATTTCGTAAAGACAACCCAAGTACTCAAAATGAGGCTGCAGATAAGGAATAAATGAAAACCAGCCACGCAATTGTTCCTCCCCAGATATGTGCGCTAGAAGATCTTTATTATTGAACAAGATTAAATTTACCGCTGATATTGGCGAGATCGCTGGTGTCTACTCTTCAAGGTAATTTGCGTAAAACTTTGCTTTGTCTCTCCCTTTTGGGAAGGGGGGGAGGAGGAAAGATAACATTCTTATTCGATAACCAAAAAAAGACCTGTTCAATGGGACTTTCTTTCTAGTAGCACAAAATTCTTTTGCTTGAGCCATTTCATTATCGGCTGCTATGGATTTTAAACGAAGAGAGTTGACTAAGATCAGAATTAGCAGATGGCTGCAAATTTAAATAAGAAAATAGGTACATTGCTTGCAGCTCCATATCCAATTTTTTCATGCACGGATTGTCTCACTCTATGCAAGTTAATTTTTTAGTCGTTTATTTTTTATTAAAATTCCTTATTTTATTTTTGGAAGCCCTCCGTGATTTTGCAGCAAGGAAAGTAGGTAAAGGCAAGTAGAGGTTCAGGTATAAATAATGATAAAAAGATGTCAAAGATTTTAGTGATTCTAGCCCGAGAAATTGCTCTTATACTTTCCTATGTTAAAAGAAGTGGAGGCGGGTGGAAGAAGTACCAATTTTAGTATGATACAAATTAGTTGGGACTCAAAATACGCGGTTTGTTGGTGATGTGTAGGCATGTTATGCGTAATTATCAGAACGTGGAACCTCAAAGTCACCCTCCCTTGTTTTGGTACAAAAAATTCTCAATCTTTTTTTGAATAAGTAAATTTCCATAAACAGAATTCTCTTACAAAGCTAACACAAATAGTTAAACGTCAAAGGTATGTTATATGAAGGATAGGAAAGATGATATAGATACATTGTTTCAGTAGTAGACTGAGCGATTGAGATTGTAATTGAAAGTCTAATTGATTTAGCGTGGTACTTTCAGTAGCTCTATATTGCTTGGTTATGCAAACAGAATTGTTTTTTTTTGGGAGTACCTAATTGGGCTTCAACTTCCTATTAGGGATTGGTTGCATTATCATTGAGCAAAATGGGTATAGGTAAGAGAAAACTACAGCGACATTAAAGGTATATTATTGGAGGAATATAATGGTTGTTTGTGGGTGATTGATGGATGGTTTCAGGTACATAATAATGCTTATAAATTGTTGTTGTTGTTGTTGTTGTTGATGCATGTCTGAGAGACAAGAAAAAAACAAACAAACAAACTACCAACAAATATATAAATCTCCAAAGGTCAACTGATGGGTTATGGGAGTTTGATGTTATCAGAGAAGCGGTGTCAGTAACCAAGGTAATGGAGATCTGTTGTCGCCTACCCGGCGAGGGCAACTGCGTTGAGCTTTGTTCCCTTGCAAGGAGATCTTACTCATTCTCCCAGTGGGCTAGAGAGAATGACCAAAGGGAGACAAGCTAAAAAAAGTTCAAATCTCCCTGGCAAGATAAAATAAATTTATTCAATTAATTACAAATGGGAAGACAATAAAATCTGAACGTACTTTCCTATCTATATATATATAAATTTTATGTTATACACACATACTAACTATCATTTTTAGATGTCTGATGCAGCTGAATCGAAATTAGAAGGTAATTCTGAAGAATTAAATCAAGGAACAACATTTGCTACACCATCAACAACATCTGCACCAACAGCAGGAGATGATGATGATGATGATGAACCATCTGGAGGTAAAACTCAAAAGGAAAGAAGAAAGATTGAAATTAAATTTATTCAGGATAAATCCAGAAGACATATTACATTTTCCAAGAGAAAAGCTGGTATTATGAAAAAAGCTTATGAATTATCAGTTTTAACTGGTACCCAAGTATTATTATTAGTTGTTAGTGAAACTGGTTTAGTTTATACTTTTACCACACCAAAATTACAACCATTAGTTACTAAATCTGAAGGTAAGAATTTAATTCAAGCATGTTTAAATGCACCAGAAGAAGGTATGGGAGATGATCAAGGTGATCAGTCTGATGATAATTCACAAGATCAATCACCAGAACAAAGTCCTGCACCACCACAAGGTCATGATGCTGCTTCTGTTGCTGCTGTTCAACATCAACAACAACAACAAGCTGCAGCTGCAGCTGCAGCTCATCGTCATGCTCAACAAGTTCAAGCTGCTCATGTTCAACAACAACAATTACCACCAGGTGGTCATTTACCTCAGCACGCTATGCCATTCCCGGGAGCTGGTCATCCTCATGGTGGTATGCCTCCATTGCCACAACAATCATTTAACCCAAATGATCCAAATGTTTATCAACAATATTTCTCAGGTATGCCAAATGGGAATATTCCAAACCAACAACAATATCAATAAATTTTTACAGAAAAACAAAAAAACAAATTGTGATGTTGATTATGTATTATAATAGTAAGAGAATGAGGGTAGAAGAAGACAAACATAAAAAAACCAATGGAAAAAGACAAAAAAACCAATAAAAGCAAATGAAAATGGCAAATCCTTGAGAAATAAAAAATTATTTAACTTGGAAGAGTGAATGACTCGAATGGTATGATCTGAATTAGTTATTGAATAGATAAATACAAATAAACAAGCTATGAAATTTATAATATTATATATACTTATTTTAATTCGAGCCAATTAATACTTGGTAGGTTCCACTCGTTGCTGTTAAGTTATTAACCTATGGTACTATTCCACTATGGCCACTATCTGGGAAGAACCAAAAATGAGTAAGACTGGGAGTAAGGGTATAATTCCCATAAAGGGTAGTAAAGCCCAAAATATAAAGTCGCCGGATATTAGGGTAGTGAAACTAATTTTATTAAAACAAAATATTTAATTCTCTTATTCTTTCAGTATGTCATCTTCCATGTAAAGAAGATGAAATATTTTTTTTCCAAAAATGGTGGAAAGTTAGATATTTTGTTGCACTGAGCTTGAATAAAAGATTTGAAAAAACTGCTTAATATTGGAGAATAAACTCATCCAAATAGATAATATTTTAAGTATATTTCTATATAAATATTGGTATAGTTATTGAAAGTGGGGAACATTATGCAGTATCAACATGTCAGATGATTTAAGTACTTTTGGATAACAAATTTATACGAAGAAAAATGCAAAGATATTTAGAAGCAAGATGAATATTTAAGGTACATGTGATAGATAGAAAATAAGGCGAAATTAAGAATAAGAATAATAATAAGAATAACACAGTGATAATTTAGGATGTGTGAAATGAAAGGCGATGATGAATGCGAGAAGTAATATGTTCTCAGACATTCTAGTATTGGCTGAATATTACGGAATGATGAGAAAGTGGAACAACTCAAATATTGGGAAAAGTGGAGGATAGAGGAAAAGTTGTAAAAGGGATAAAAGCAAATTGAAGAGGGTTAGTTTGAAATTAATTAATTAAGTAAATTAATAAGGGATGATCTAAAATATGATTGTATATACGCATTTAAACACTAAAATAAATATAATAGGATATCGGTAATGAACCCCGCAATTTAATGGACTCCAAAAGATTAAACTACATCTAAAGAAGAAGACCAGAAAAAAGAAAAGAAAAAAAAAGCTAAATGTTAAAGAAAGACTAGCATAAAAATGAGAGAGGACCCAATTAGTAAGAGCAATAATAGAATAGCAGTAGATATATTTGTTAGTGGAACACTTGCTACAATTGAGTGACGCGAGGTAGTGATACAATGTGCGTGCGTTGTGCGTGCATCTACATGCATAAATTGTATTGCGATAGCGTGTCTAGAAGAGTAAGAAGAGGACGAATATAGCAAGATTTTACATAGTGTAAGTGGAGGAGCTAAGGGGAAAGAGGAGGGTGGACTAAAAGACAAAATAAAAGTTCCCACATTTATTTGTAGTAGTAATGAATGTGTAACAATAGAGATAGACGTAAAAGCAGCCATTTGTAAAGGCAATGTTAACTAAAATACTAAAATTAATCAACAAACTAAGTATCCCCTCTTTCTCTTTTTAGTGACAGCATAACTGTGTGTAGCTCCCCAACTATAATAATAAGTATAGAAAAAAAAAAAAAATTTTAAAAAGGGGATTTTCATTCCTGCAGGACAAGAACCCTGATAAGTTAGAGAGGTCACTTCTTTCTAAAGGGAGAGATATAAAGAAAGGCAAAAGGAAGGTTAGTTAAGGAAAAAAAGCAGAAAAAAACAACAACAACCAAATATTATTAAGCTAAAATAATAAGAATTTATTGTGAATATTTCCATAGAGCTTTGTTCAACTTAGTAGAGATTGATAATTGATAGCGAGAGAAAGAGAGTGAAAGAGAGACAGATCGCTCCGCATTTCAATAAAAATATAAATTAGGAGAAAAGGACAGAGGCAAAACCAACTATCATCAAGAGAGAAAGCCAAAAAGACTGTAACAAAGAAGTACACAGGGGAAGGCTAGGCTAAAAGTCAATAGTTAAATTACAAAATGTCATTTTCTGATTATAATGAACCATTTGATGGTAATCGAAATCAAGCCGCAGGGGTACCATTAGAACATGGACCACCACTGCAACAATTGCAACCTCCTTATTATTTTGGAGGATCACCACCAAATGATCGAATTAATATTGGGCAAACAAATTTACAATTTTCTAACCCATGGCAACAGCTGGGGAAAGCCCTACAGACAGCACAAGTGCAACAGCAGCCTCAATCGTTTGTGGGACAGATACCAAGTACTACTCGTAGGCAATCTAGTATAGATTCCATGAATATTTGGGGTAGTGGTACCAGTGGAGGAAGTGGTGGTGGCGGTGCGAGTGTTGGAATTTGGTCAAATCAGCAACAACTGCAACAGCAACAGCAACTACCACCACAGCAGCAACAACATCATAGAAGTGTTGGTTCATCTTTAGGTGATATTTTGCCAGGAGTTCAAACTTCACCAAATGGAATGGATGATAGTCGTAGATTATATGATCAACAGCAGCATCCTATGTTTGATTTTGATTTCCGTAGACACTCATATGGTGGAGATATTCATCATCAACAACAGATACAACAGTTTAATCCAAATACAAATCCAAATACAAATACAAATCCGAATCAACAATTTAATGTATCTCCACAATTTCAACAAGTTTTACCACTAGATAATGGCGTAACCACAAATGGAGGAAATCTGTTTAAACAATTCCAATTTTCACCACAAGCATCAATTTCAACCCCAATTGTACTAAATGAAGCTAGTTTATCACTTTCTCATGAATATTTCCTTTCCGATCCACATGAAAGAGTTAGAGTAACCTTGTCACTACTTGAGGAGAAATTTGTTGAAGAAGAAAAATATCTTAGCGATACATTTCAATTACCAAATTTCCCAGTTGAGAATTCATTAAGAAATTATCAATTGGTACTTGTTGGTTTTAAAGCTGGTAGAATTGATGTATTTTATTTACCAATTAATCAAAATGAATTTTGGATTAAAGATTTAAAAATTGGAGATTTGGTTACAGTTGAAGCTGATAGAGGTAGAGATCTTGGTAAAATATTTAAGTTGAATGTTTCTATTGATGAAGCAAGATTAATGAAATTATTACAATTTCAAGAACAACAAGCTGCATTATCAGATTCAGATTTAAACATTGAATCAATTTTATCATTAAGAAATTTCCATCAACATTCAAATCCCCCAACTTTGCACTTTCCCAAACCGGTATTGGGGATTGCAACAAATCAAGAAATATCTCAAATTTTGAATAAGAAACAAGATGAAGAGAAAGCTTGTAGATTATGTTTAGCCAAGATTTCCAATACTACAACAATTGGACAAACTGACTTATTACAAATGAAATTAATTGATTCCGAATATCAATTTGATAGGAAGAAATTAATTTTTTATTACTCTACATCAAAGAGGATTGATTTTAGAGATTTAGTTCGTGAGCTATTCAGGATTTATAAGACAAGAATTTGGATGTGTGCTGTTATTGGATTACCATATTCAGAAACTCAATCACAACAATTTCAACAAATGATTCAAGGACAGCATTTAGGTCAGCAGCAACAAGTTCAACATGGCCAACATGGCCAACATGGTCAACAATCGCAACAAACACACACACAAACACAAATCCAAAGTGCCCACCAACAATTAACCCCATCTCAAGGAAATAATAGTATGTTTGGTTGGCCACTGAAGATGTACTTACCTGAAGGAAACGTATTAGATAATGAATCGATGCAATTAAGGGATCCATTTAAATATCAAGGACAATATTTCCAACCATTAACAATTAGAAATCAACCCGATAGAAGATTATCCATTGAAGGTGATGGATTTAGTAGACCAATTAGTGGAGAAATTCCAAGGAAATTCAAAACGTTTGAACAAGATAAATTTGATAATGAAATTGATGAGGCTGGAGAATCATCATTTGTATTAAAATCACTTGTTGATTCAATTGATCATTAGAATAGAATAGATTAGAAACAGAAACAGAAACAGAAACGATGAAAGAAAGAAATAAATACTGGGAAAAGGATAAACAGATAAATAGGATAAAATAAGAAAAAAAAACAAATATTTTGGGAAAGGTAAAGAAAGAAAAACCATAAAAAACAGAAACATAAGCAACAAAATCAAATATAAAGGAAGGGATAATCTATAGGTTTGTAATAAATAAGGAAGTTTGACTAAAATAAGATGTAATTCGAAATTATTTAAAAGGAACTTGTCATGTATATATTTCTTTTTTTTTAATTTTTCAAAAATATAATTATGAATTAGGATTATCCATAATAAGCGACACGAATAATGGATAATGGATAATGGATAAGGGATAATGGATAATGGATAAGGGATAATGGATAAGGGATAATGGATAATGGCAAAAGAGTTAATTAATAGTTTTTAAAGTATTTAGTTCTCAAGAACAAATATCCGTTTGAACCACTTTTTAGCGGATCTTCATTGGTCATAAGTAAATACAATTTTATATACATATAAAATTGTTTCACTCCACATGAGTCCAAATCTGGGGAGCATATATTGATTGAAAATTTTTTTTTTATTTTATTTTTTTTTGTTTCCTAATAGTCTTTTGTTGAGTTTATGTTGTTGCAAAGTCAACAAGAGCCACATTTTGTAAACGTAGAGACTTATTAGTGATTAGAGATTTGAAATTGATTCAATTAAAAGGAGGATGGTTCTATTTAGATTGGTTTTTTTTACCCTGAAAAAAGAGGCAGGTGGAGGAGAAAGCTTAAACTAACGAAGTTAAAAGTAGTAGGGTGAATTTACGCCGGCTTAAAAAAAATAAGTAAAATAAGTATAATTTTTCTTGACTATAGGTATATAACAGCCATATAATGTAGATTTAGAATTAAGGAAGCATGTGTGTGCAGGGAACAGAAACGTTCATAGTACAGAGAGAGAGAGAGAAGAGATGATTGGTTTTTCCTACATGGCGAAAGCTTAGAGGTGATTAGAGGGGGAGGGATGAAAATGGCCAATAATACAATGTAAAAGGTGTATATGATTAACCTTTTGGATATTGGAGAATAAAGGGATAAGGTGAGTAGAAAGTTTAACTTTATTGGGTGGAACTAGTTTGCAATGGAAGAAAGAATGAGACCCTGTGTTCTTGTTAGTGATGCTGTAGTATAGGTGACTTTAGTGTGCGCGCAGATCAATGGCAGAGTCAAATCGGCAACTTTAAATCGCATCACAAGGTTCCCAACCCAAATTATCTAATAAAACAGGCTGTTAGAAAAAGAAGATCAAAAGAGAGAGTGACAACAAAAAAACTAGATGAGGCAGGGAGGAAGTGAGCCGAAGAGTAGAGGACGTGAGAATACGGAAAAGTGAATTAATGGGAGAATTTGGCTTCATTCGGTAATCCGAAGAGAATGTCTAAGAAGCAAGTGGACCAATTTATTGGCTTACATATAAATGCCTTGCTTACAAATTTACTTTTCGCTATCCTCCTATGAGAGCGCTCGGTCAGGAAATAGTTACTAAATTAGTGCAAGGATTTGACCGGCGTGCGCCAAGGGTAATTAATAGAGAAAATTTTTTTCTCCCGCACCACCGCCTGTTTCGCCCCGATAAAATTTTCTGTATATATAACTGAGTCATATTCCAGATTTAGTATATATATAAATACTTTGTTTAGATTTCCCTGGCAAATCGAATCTAATTTATACCACTAAAATTCTAAATTGATTATGAATTTCCAACCTATGGATTACTTAAATGGGCTCGACTTTGATTTCGATGCTTCCCCAACTATAAATGAAGTAAATGACTTGGATGTCTTTGCTCAAAGTGAATTCTTTGACCTTGATGTCTTTGCAAAGGATTCATCAGTTGCCACTAAGCCAGTGCAACAACAACAAAACTTTCAACCACAACAACCAGCATATACATCAGATGAAACCGCTCAACAAATACTAGTTAAGCTTGAATCTGAAGCTGGTTACTCTTCACCTGACTTTTCAACCCCAGTTGGTGATGTAATTGGTGTTGCTGCTCATGAAGATAAGCGTAAAAGAAACACTGCAGCTTCCGCAAGATTTAGAATCAAAAAGAAGCAAAAGGAACAAGAAATGGAAGCTAAGGCTAAGAAGCTTCAAGAAACTGTTGTAAACTTAGAAAAAAAGTTGAAGACTCTTGAAATGGAAAATAAGTGCCTTAAGAGTTTAATCGTACAACAAAATGAAAGAAAGAATTCTGATTTACTTGATAACATCAAGAAGAGATCTATTGAATCTTCAAGCTTTCAATTTACCACATAAAGAGAGGAACTGGTTTAAAATGATGGATATTCATTTTAATTTCTATTCTCTACCCGCCTACTCAAATAATTATTTAATTCTGTTAAAATCCAACTTTTAATGACCCCTTAAATCACCTTGATCCAACTCCTGGTGATTGCCCCATGATGACAAACTAAACTATACAATAGATGATTCTGCCAAGTGCAGTATAAATATTATAACCCTGTAAGGAATTTCTTAATCTTATCACTTTTTTGAAAGCTGATATAATGAAATTTGTTCCGACTTAGGTGGAATATATCCAAACTTGGGTATACCAAAATACCAAGAAGAAATGGATAATATATTATTGTAAGATTTTCAAGCATGTATTCAGTGAGACGAATATATAGCATATTGAATTTGAATTTACTTCTCTTGGGAGTGTTTGAATCGACTCTTAACTTTTCTTTTGATCAAGGTATATATACTTCTTTTTCTGATCATTATTTAACGACTATGACATATTTTGGGTGCAAAATATTTCCAAATAGGGTACCCGTTTCCACGTTTCCACTGTACTGATACATTCAATGACTTTTAATAGGGATAATAGACCTAATTGTGCATCACTTATCAAGAGCAAGGCTTAATTTTTTCGTTTTAGCCAACGAGGGCCACCTGAGGAAAGTAAATGGTCTTGTGTGGTCAAGCGCAAGGCTCCTGCGACACTGAAATTGCACTTTAGCTACGCTCCCCATAAGATTAATTCTAACTCATCATTTCTATTTCATCTGTGTTTTTCAAAAATTTGTACATTGTTTCTATTATTATAGTTTAGTTCTACTTGTGTCTGGTATTTCATCAGTGTCTATAAATATATCTATGTATACGAAATGTTTCCATTTGCTTCAAACTCTTTTTCGTCATGTTACACCAATACACTTTACGTTATCCAATACTAAAAAGGATAGTATTTACCTTTACCAGCCACTCACCTTTCTGATATACAGACTAGTCATCTAATCCCATCTCCACTTCTTTCACATGTAGTTCAGTATAATGCGGAGTTTTCAAAATTAGCTTTAAATCGCGCGCATAAATTAAGTTAAATCTCATATTTGAATACCACCATACCAAATCTATAAGTAGTTCGACAAGTTTAAAGTCTTCAAGATACTTTTGAGATAGACCATAACTATCAATTCCAATTCTAAAAAGTGGAACTACTGCTAATACACAATTATATTCTGCCTCCTGACTCAAGTATTTGTATTTATATTAGTGTTTGTTACATTTAAGGGGGAAACTAACAACAAGGCGGGTGAAATTATTTAGAATATGTCTGAGTCTAAAAAGGGATTTCCTTCTCATTCAACTCCTGAAAAGAAGTTTTCATTCAAAGACGATCAAAGTATGAATAAATCAGCTAATGATTCAATAAATTCATCACCAGGAAATACCACAGGTGGGTACTTCAATGCTCCACACTTTCAATTATCACAACAAAATTTAAGAGACCTTGAAAGGTCGGTATCACCATTCGAAATTCCTTCATTGACGTCTAATAAAAGTATGGACAAAATAGACAATGCCATCTCTAGTGGTTCGGGTAGAAGGGGCCCAAATATGGATTTCCCAAACTTTGTGGAAGTTATTCAAGAACAAATAGATTTGCGAATTGCATCATCTAATAATCCAACTGCTGTCATGGAGTTAGATATGGATGGAAATGTACGACATCTTAGTAAAAATTGGGAATTTATTGTTGGTACAAGTATTAAGAAGATCGTGAATAGATCAATTTCAAAAATTATAATTGGAAACGATTCTGAGGATGTGCTAGTGTTTCACAAAGCAATAACACAAATGACAAACGATGATGGTAGCTATAAAGTTAAGTTCATTACGCCAACAAATGACAGAGTTAACGAAAATAGTTTGAGAGGATTTTCGTCAGGAAAATCGACACCGAATAACTCACTTGTTGATTTAACCATAAATCCACAAACATTACAAGACGATAGAAGTACTGAGAAGGGCGTCGATGTCTTAGAAGATGTAGGTTCGGATTCTGATTTGTCAACCAATGGTGAAATTATTGAATTAGAAGCACAGGGAATCTTAATTCATGACAGTAAAACAAAATTACCCACTCATTCAATGTGGACTATAAGACCATTTATTGTTGTCAGTTTAGATTTACAATTACCTGATAATTTGATTAATTTATTAGGATTTGGATCTGAGTTTTTTGAAGGTTATTTGACCAATTTAAAGGAATTGGGAATTATCAGCGAAGAGGCAGTTCCTCAACCTAAATCTATTCTCTGTAGAATTTGTGAGCAACAAATTCCTGTTTGGTTTATCGAAAGACATAGTGAACTATGCATAGTTGAACATCGAGGAACAGAAGATCTACAAGAATGTCACGACTTGATTAGTGAACAAAAAGATTTGATTCTTCAAATATCGGAAAAATTATGGGCTCAGCAACAACATCAACTTCAGCAGCAACTTCAGCAGCAACTGCAACAACTGCAACAGTCAACACTGCCTCATTCTGCCTCATCACTCTCTCCTATACACGCATCTCCATTGACTGGGAGCCCCAATTCGTCATCATCTTCTCTTGCAAACCCAGCATTACAACAACATGATTATAAAGGTATTCCCTTACCCATGGCAGCTATATCCACTGACTCATTGACAAGGTTGTCCGCGCAACCGATGATAAAAAACCAATCTATTGCTCAATCTATGTTTCATTCCAAAAAATTCCCCTTTGGAATATTACAAAGACTTGTGGAATTATGCGACGAAGCACTTCAAATAAACGTAGGCGATGAAATTACTCTAACTGACATCTTCCAATTTAGTCCCAACACTGAAAAAGCTATTAATTCTGTCATAAATTGGAAAGTTTTTGAAACAAATGATTTGGCTATTAGATCTATGGTGGAAGATACTCAAAGACTTTGTAATGAAAAAATTGAAGTGCTATCAAGATTGATTTCCATATTGCAATATTCTAAAAGGATTAAAAATGAAGTTGATGAATTAGTATTAGAAACAGTAAGAGAGACAGTTCAAAAGATCAGAGAACAAACATTTATCAACGAAAGTGAAGGAGTTGAAGAAGTAGAGAATAATCGTGCATTTGCAGACAGTGGCGAAGAAGAAGTTGATATGGATGATAGTATTGAAGCGGCTGGTGATATAACTACAACGTTCCAATCTTTAGATAACCCAGGAACAAATGTAGTACTCAAATCACCTCGTCCATCTAGAGTCGGTACTCTAAATAAACCATTTGATGATCCCTTTGATAACGCTAGTAACTCTAGCTCTTCACCGGCGAGTATATCCCATAAGTCTAATCTATCAGTTACCCCTAGAGATATCTTACTTAGAGGTAGATTAGACTCTCCGAAAAATATTCCGTCCAGTACACTGTTGAGGAATTCCAGAGGTGAACTTTCTATGATAGATTCATTCAATGATCTTGAATTGAATAGCTTGCAATCGCCAATAAAGGGTGTATTGGGAGCAACAACTGGGGGTGGGAGTGGGAGTAATGGTGGGGGTAGAGGTAGAGATTCCAATTCAAATGGATCTTCATTTTCGTCAAGAAGACATCTTTCTCCTGCTCCTTATGTTGAAAGACAATCATTATCTTCCTTCCAAAGGAATTCAAATGCAAGATATGACACGAACAACAATACCCCTTCGTCATCACCGCTTATACAGACAATTGATTTGAGTAATGATGTTATCCCGTCTTTGTCAGAAAAAAGAACCAACTCAGGTAGCAGTGTTAACAATTCAACATTAGGTGGATTGTCTTTTGGAAGTGGTTTAGCAACAGGATCCCCTGGTGTTGGTGGTGGTGGTGGCAATAACTCTGCTGGTGGTAGTTTTAGTGGAACCGGAGGATTGGGCAGTCATAGTAACAAATCATCAATAAGTAGACCACCATTGTCCCCATTATTAGTATCACAGACGCCATCCAATAAACCGTCCCAAGGATCAATCAAAGATTATGAAATTTTGAAAGCAATCAGTAAAGGTGCCTTTGGTTCGGTATTCTTAGCAAGAAGAAAGCTCACAGGTGACTATGTTGCTATAAAATGTTTGAAAAAAACAGATATGATTGCAAAGAATCAAATCTTAAACGTAAAGTCCGAGAGAGCAGTCATGATGCGACAATCAGATTCACCATATGTTGCCCAGTTGTACAATAGTTTCCAAACTAAAGATTACCTTTATTTGGTAATGGAATACCTTAATGGTGGAGATTGTGCTACACTTTTGAAAGCTCTCGGTACTTTAGGTAACCAATGGGCTAAAACTTATATCGCAGAGGTTATAATAGGAGTTGATGATTTACATGGAAGAGGAATTATTCATAGAGATTTGAAACCCGACAATTTGTTGATTGATAGCAAAGGTCATATCAAGCTTACCGATTTTGGTTTATCAAGAATGGGGGTTATTAGAAGACAGAACCGATCTCATAGAAAGAGCAGTACATCTGATCAATCAATTGAATATTTTAGGAAATGTATTACACAGGCGCAGAGTCCGTTGGTAGCATTGCCAGGATCAGCATTGCAACAACATCAACAAGGAGGAAGCATCAGTAGTGTTAGCGGTGGTATGAATAATATTGATTCTCCAGTTGAATTCCATAAGAGAACTAGTTCAGTAACTCCATTCTCTCTCTCCCCAACATTGGATTTTGCAAAACTATCTGGGTCTCATTCATCACCTTCTTCTGAAACGGGGCCAAATCAAAGTTTGGGTGTGGGTTTACCAGCTTCAATGGGGGCACCAAATCTTAATCATAGACCATCACTTACAAATTTCAGGCAAAAGAGAGAAGGGTCCAATTCAAGTGCATTGGAATCACCTTTGCTCAAGGCATTGATACCAAGAAACTCTTCAGAAACATCATTCGCACTTGTAGATGATGATTTCCATATTTCTCTGGGGGTGGAAAAGGGCACAAATCCTCAAATAACTTCATATGCGTTATATGATCCTCAAAATGATAATAATGACATTAAAAAGTTTGTGGGGACGCCAGATTATTTAGCACCAGAGACAATTACTGGTGATGGTCAAAATGAAGCTTCAGATTGGTGGTCTATTGGATGTATACTTTTTGAATTTATTTTTGGTTATCCACCATTTCATGCTGATAACCCGGAACAAGTTTTTGATAACATATTGGCTGGTAGAATTGACTGGCCACCATTGAGCGAAGCTGAAGAATTGGAAATATGCCCGCCTGAATGCAAAGATTTAATAAACAGGCTATTGGCATTAAATCCTGAAGCTAGATTAGGAAACGATGGAGCAGAAGAGATTAAGAACCACCCATACTTCAATGGAATTGATTGGGATTCCTTGTTCTCAGTGACTCCTTCATTTGTTCCAGTTATTGATGACCCTGAATCCACTGATTATTTTGATGCCAGAGGTGCTGATATTTCACACTTTCCTAAGGAGGAACAGGATGACGACACTGGTATTTTTGGAGACGATGAAAGAACTACATCAAAACAGCCAATGCAATATGCTAGTTCTATTCATACAACTGAGCTAGGATCACCCTCATTGGCAGAAACTTCAATCTCCTTGGCACCACCTTCATCAAATTCTTATAAAAAGGAAAGAAGAGGTAGTAGATTGGCAGATAATACCGAATTTGGTTCGTTTAACTTTAGAAATCTTGCTGTATTAGAAAAGGCCAATAAGGATGTCATTAATAGATTGAAAACTGAGCATTTAGAACATAGGAATAGTTTTTCGGCTTCGACTTCTCCATCAGAATCTATAGTATCCGGTACTCGCTCCAGAGGATATTCTTTGACAGGATCTGGTAGTCCTTATAAGCGAGCAACCTCTCCCCAACTGCATCGTGCACAATCACCTTCGAAGAGCACCGGCGAGATGCATATTGCTGTTCCATCGCCTCAAATATTTGGCGGGTCGAAACAAGATGGACTCCCTAGTTCTAGTACATATTCTTCCGGCGATGAATTTCCCTTTGAAGTGAATAAAGACTCACCGGCTACTGAATCCGGTCCTAACTTTTTAAGCTTTAGTGGCACACCACCTGGTAGTAAAATATATAAGACTAATTCTGAATCTTCCAGTCAGACAACTTCTGGTACTGGTCATAGATCTTCAGTTAATTCATTGTCTAAACAAGTATTAAAGTCAATTAATACCGACTACTCACCATCTAGCTCAGATAACGAGGAAACTAAATCATCTGCATTATTGAGAGTGAGAAAGAGAAGACAAAGTAGTAGAAGACCAGGCTCTTTTTCAATGGTTCAAGGCGAAGTAGGGTCACTGGGAAGACCAACATTACACGAAGTAGATGTTTTATTCTGTGAACCTATTCCTATAGTGCGTCATTCCATTACTAGAATTCTTGAAAGGTTAGGATGTATAGTAGTTGCTGTTGCTGATGGTGATGAGTTGATTCGTAGGGCAACAGGTAAAGTAAAATTTGATGTTATATTTACTGCGTTAAAGCTAACTAAAGTTGGAGCCCCTGATGCTGTGAAGCTTATGAGATATACTACCGGGTTAAACTCGAACACACCGATTGTTGCAATCACTGGGTTTGCCAAAGAAGCAAGAGAAGCCAATTGCTTTGATGATGTTTTAGAAAAACCGATAGACTCAAATGTACTCAGACTTTGCCTTTCAAAATTCTGTAATTGGGGACCATTGAGTGCAGAGGCAAATGATGAAGCCATTGAATCAGAAACAGAGTCATAAAGTTAATATATTACATTTATTAAATTAGCATTATCTTACCTACTAACCATTATATATACTACATATAATATACACAATAAAGATTAATTAACGATATCAGATTCTTCTTTAGAATCGGATTCCTTAGTTATAGATGCCTTTGATTCAAGTTCTTTTGAATTCTTTGGTTGTACAAAATAATTATCTCTGTACCATCTTAATTGTTCAAGACTTTCTAAGATATCAGATCTAGCTGTATGTGCACCTTTCTTCTTTGGAAATTTCTTCATTAAATCTGGATTATGTCTAAATCCTATCTCCATAACTGAAGATACATCAACAATACGATAGTGCAAGAAATCAATCACCTTTGGCATTTCCCTATTCATGAAAAATCTATCCATGTGTATAGTATTACCTGCTAGGACACCTTGCTTTGGATCAATATGAGTTTGAAGGTATTTCAATAATTCATCCTGTACGACCTCAATAGTTTTATCTTTATTAGTGAGTACTTTATCGATGAGACCAGAAGAACCGTGGTGATCCAAACACCATTCATCCATTGCATCCAATTTCTCTTTTGGTACGTATATAGTAGATTCATATCCTTCTTCGTCAATCAACTTAAGATTACCATCAGTTATTAAGCAGCATATTTCGATGATATTATCTTCATACACATTCAAACCAGTCATTTCACAATCAACCCAAACTAAAGGTTTCCATACTTTTATATCAGTAGAAGCAGCAGCAGCAGCACCACTACCATCACCGTTAGTAGCAGAGACAGAATTTGCAGAGTTTTCAGTCAATGCATCTGGTAACGGAGTTAAGATTGGTTTCTGTGGTTTATCATCAACTTCAGTAACTCTTAAGCTTTCCACATCAGGACTAAGCTTTACTCTCTTATTATTAGATTCCATATGGATGAACGATTTTGAGATATACGAGACTTGGTTAAATTTACCGGTGTAAGGAGAACGTATATAATTACTCAAATACTTTCTCAATCCGCCGTTAAACATGCCAGAAGGAAAGGAGAGGAACTGGTAGCTTTTACTTAAGTAACTTACAGCGGAAGTGAAAGAGTGAGAGATGTGGGAAGGAAAAAAGATCGCGCAGAGAGTTTATGAAATAGGATTCATCTTCAAAGCTTAGTTACATACTCTGAGTTCCCTTTTGGTCTGTGTTCCATTATGACCCTTAGTAGAAAAATTGATTGGTTTTATTTTTGGTATTTTGTTATTCATGTTCCAATTACTGTCCTCATTGATTCGTGTTTAATTATCCCGAAATGTTGGCAATTCCAAATCCAGAAAACTTTGGTACTGTTCCATATCGCAACCAACAAGGATTTCTTATTAGAAACCTTACCACTTTGGTTACAGGTATTTGGTCTTCTTGAATTGGTGTTCCAGTTGCCATTGTTTTTCTACGCTGCTTACAAGTTATACTACAATTCTAAGAGCATCTACCCTTGGTTGATTATTTACGGGTTCAACGCGTCGTTCACAACCTTAGTATGTTTGGTATATGTGATTGCTGAGGGTGAAACCCACGGATTAACGAAATCTGAAGTTTATGGTTTGTTTGGATTATATGTTCCTTACTTAATAATTCCATTATTTATGCTTATAGATTCTATGAAAAGAGTTTTGAGTAGTGAAACTAAACAAAAAATACACTAACATATATACAAATAAATGAAAAGTATTTATACATATGTAGACTAATGGCCACGTTTTTAAAGACCCATATGGGGAGATACCAACCAAAAGAAGTTAATAGTAAAATATAATTAATCTAAGATTCTATATTGAGGTCAAGTTAATTGAACTATTTCTACAATAGTCGTTTGAAAATTCTTTGAGAATGGTTCTTCGAAATTTTTTGACTATATGACCTCGAAAGGGAATGATATTGCTTAGACTACTAGTTAAATAAGCTTACATTTGCCTTCAAGGCTGAATTGCACTTTCTGGCCCATCTAGTGAGAGCAATTTCATCGAAGCAACTCGATGCAATTGACCACTAGCAATAATCGGAGTACAGTTACTTTTTTTAAAAAAACCGTGTGCATATCTCTCTTACATACTCTCTTTGGGAGATACAAAAGACACATTCTACATTTCATTATTTAAATTTTTCTTATAATTAGAGTTATTATCTAGTTATACCATGCTAACTAAATCTATTGGTATTTGGATAATAATTCATCAGCTAATTCAATGTAAAGCTTTTCAGCTTCTTCTTGAGTGGTACCCTTTAAGTCAGCCCATGATTGCCACTTGTACTTGTCCTTTAAGTTGAACATACCTGGCTTTGGAGTTTCGTTGTCACCAACATTGGCTTGTTTGTATAAACCATATAACTTTAACAATTCATCGTCGGATGGACGTTTAGTTAAAGATTGGACGGCGTTGGCCTTAATATATGTTAGTAAAAATGAAAACAACGACACTCAAAGTAACTAAGTTTAAGGATACTCACCTTTTCAGTAAATTCAGCAGAAACCATATTTGTTATTCAATTAATTGAGTTAAGAAAGAAAGAAAGAATCTAACTAAAGAGTGTGGGGGCAAGAAGAACACATCAATAAATTTCTACTATTTCGTTGGGCAAAACGCGACCCGTAGTGGGGAGAGGGTTGACGCGGGGGTGAAGGAACAGGAAGTGTAGCTAGCTAGGGCAAAAATTCAAAAAAAAAAAAATATAAAGAGAAAAACGAAAGAATTTAAACATGGCGAAGAAAAGGAACAAAACTGACACACCGCTTGCTCGTTAAATGTTACCAAATAAAGTTGACAAGTTTTCAGCCGAAGATCAATTTCAATATCTCCCCGATCAGTACCAATTGAGGTATTTAGTGTGCCCGCTAGCCTCCCGTTTGTAATAATTGTATTGTTAATCCGTACAATGATGTCTCCCGAGGAATACATGTATATTCTCTAAGCTAAATGACGTCGTACGATCGAATTGTAAACGAATCGAATCGAATCGAATCGAATCGAATGGCTACGAACAAAAAGACTGTACGACGTCAAGTAATCCAATCCTGCCTACGAGTCCGTTACTAGGTAATAATAAGTGCTTAATGAAATTTGGTCCCTGACCACACGCATCCTCATCGTAAATAAAGCATGTCTCACAATGACGACCAATACAAATGCCAGTACATATTAGACTTTGGTTCAGAACACTTATCCAAGATTATTGTCAACGATATACAGTATTCTTGACTATAGCAATCCTGAATCAGAGCTACAAACCCATGTTGTGTCGGTTGGGTGATATCATTCTGCCTATCCGCAATACAGAAAGCAAAGTTATATCTTAGCCGCAATTGCTGTGGCTAGTCGCACATAATACGTTGCTGCTTTTCTATTTTCGGACAGGTAACATAACCGCCCATTTTACTCCACCACCATAAAGAAAGCAACTTGTTAATGGGTATAAATACTTCCCACAATCCTTCAATAATGAACTTTCCATTCTTGTCTTATTCAAAATAGTATTTAAAAAACACCAATTGCATAATGGTAGCTCCACAAAAAATCTTCTACAAGGGTAAAGAAAATGACTTCATTATCTTCATTGAAGATGAAGACTTAGTCCAAAAATTCAAAAAGGGTGATTCCTCGATCCCATTGATTGATATTGTTTCCATATACAAGGTCTTTGTAAATAGGCAAAGAGGGGCTGAAGGTGTATTTGATGAAGCATCAAAGCTTGAACTTTCAAATAACTTTGACACCACTGACGTTGACCACGTCATTAAGAAAATCTTAACTGAGGGTTCCCCTAAACACAATACCAAGCTAGGTAAGGGATTAGATGGTGATAATGGTGCTAATGACGGTAACTAGATTGCCATGAAACATAAATTATAAAGCTTTACTCACGAAAATATACGAAACAGATAAACTTGAAATTTCATCTTTGTAAGTCATTTTCTTATTTTCTATCTTGTCTTGCTATCTTTGAAATATTGTAAGAAATCTACTGGTATCCAGTCTTCTGACATATGTTGATTGGTTCAAGTCAGTCTCTGACCTTGATAATCTACTTCTTGTGAAGGTCTTAGTGCTGCGTGGATTACTATCATGATTTTGGGTTTGGTTTGTCATACCGCCAGTAACATTTTCACCGGCAATTGAGTTTGATTTTACAATTTCTTTACCGGAAATCCAGGACCAACTTCTTCTCAGTTTTATCGTTTGAAGTTCATCCAGTAATCTGGGAAGCTCCTGTGACCACACGCTTTTAAGCACATTCTCTATTTCAAGTCTTTCGAATTGTCTTACTTGGATATTTTCGTAGTTAAACCTTTCATCACCAGTATTACCAAATAGTTCATCATTTTTTTCTAATTCATAAGTTTTATCTCCAAATAATTTTAATCCAATGCTATATATATTGGAAAAATAACATTGTGCTAGTAAAGTATTGGTAGCTCTCAGAAGATGAACATCATATGGACTAATATTATCTGGATACTTTATCAAGAGGTGATTTGAATAACTGGATGATGAATAATTAAGCTCACTTGGACCATTTATGTATGAATATGTCTGCAAATATTGCTTCCAAATATCGTATTCTCTCGTGTTAATGGCAATCAATTGAAGTTCGAATTTACAATAGTTTCTTTCAAATCTTAATTTAACACTGTGTGGATACATGGTAATTATCCCACCCTTTTCAATGCTGTCAACATAATTGTCAAACGTGATTTGCATAACCGAGAAAGGTATCACAAAGAGTATACTGCAAATGGATGAATTACAATTGGAAGAAGTAATTTTATTTGCATTATTGCTAGTCTTTGAGAGGTATGACGATGATCTCTTTAAATGATTTCTATTCAACTGTGCTATTAAAAGATGTGATTTGAAGCACAAAATAAGTACATGCCCACTCCTAATTGATCCATCTTCTATCCATACTCCGAGCATAGAACCACTTAGGAAACAACTCCCAAAATATTCAATTGGTCTATCAAGATCAAGCATCTCATTCAAAGACTCGGCTAGATTTCTCTTAAATAAATCACCTTGGTATTTATTAATTTCAAATAGTTTTTCACGTATTATATTCAAACTTGAACTCATATTTGCATAGTTTTGGTCATGTATATTTGTATACTTCAAACACGATTCAATCATTAATCGATACTTTGCAATTCGTGAAATTGGTCGTTGCATAAGCGAAAAGAATGATAAGTCCATATGCTTAGATGACGGTTGAATAGCCCCTAAATATGATTCTGATCCACTAATAATTTGATATTGTTCATCATTGGGAACATTTGAAATATGCTTGACTAATTTTAAAATCATCTCATACATAATAATAAATTCTTCATAAGCATTAATATCTATTCCATATGTGCAAATCCCAGAAGCAAGAACTGAACTAACAAGCAGTGAATTGCTAGTTAACTCAACATCAGCTAAGACCGAGTTCATAAAGTTCAAAAGTTTCGTATGATTAATTTGCAAACGTTCTAGGTGATTCCTAACAATAAAGAAGCATTCACTCCGATTTCTTGAGAATATCAATGGTTCAATATAGAAATTTAAAAGCAATTGTAATGATGTAACATAATTTGTTTCGCTTTCTAATAACTCCTCGATTACTTTCTCTCTTGTCATTGAAAATACTTGAGGATCACTACTTGTGGGTGAAAATGAATAGAATGCCAAGGGAGATAAAATATCAGAAACGGTTGATGAAGTCGGCGATCCAATCAAGTTTTCCGTAGGAGAAGAAGTCATTATGTATAGATTTAAAATATCATTTATGGAAGTAGCTGGTGAGTTTGGCAGAATTGGTAAGGATTGAAGTAACTTTATTGGCGAACCATTTTTTAGGTGCCTGGATTGAACCAAAGGAGGAAGATGTATTCCCATTTCATTATGTTCGTAACCTGAAGTAACATTGGAATCAACATTTGACTCATCATCTTTATTAATCATTTGTATCTTATATTTCTATATAACTTCAAAAGAACTGGAGATGAATCTATTGCATTTCTGTTTGCACCCATTTATTTTATTTTCCCCTTTCTTCGGTTGCAAATTGTACCAAGTAACACAAAATTTGAAAATGGTTACTCACTTGAAAAAAGAATCGCAGACACTTTCAAAAAGTTCAATGTCTTATCTTGCCACTAAACAAACGAATAGATTGACTAGTAATGAGTTCTAGGGCTGTTAGGAGATTAGAAAGAAAGAAGTTATTGGACTTGGGTGGACCTCCCAAAAACGCTGTCGATAGCGAAGGAGAAAAAGGAGAAGACCTGGGAGAAGAGAGAATCGAAGACCCACCAGTCAAATCATTTAATGCATTTGCATTCTTAGGTGACGAAGATGATAATGCAGACAGCGAA
Source organism: Dujonia santamariae (assembly GCA_030578175.1). Lineage (NCBI taxonomy): Eukaryota > Fungi > Ascomycota > Pichiomycetes > Serinales > Debaryomycetaceae > Dujonia > Dujonia santamariae. The sequence continues at coordinate 147,590 of JANIVZ010000011.1, forward strand.
GACGAAGTCGAAAGAGGGAATGAAGATGAAGAACTCAAACAAAAAGATATTGAGAAGATAGTGATTGCTCCTACAAAGTCCAAAAAGAATAAGAAAAAGGCGAAGAAAGGCAAAAATGTTGAACTAGATGATGATGAATTGGATAAATTTCTTGAAGAGGTTAAGCAAAAGGATAAAAAGTTGATGTCTCAGGCTAATAGCAGACATACAACTCCTATGGGAGACGAAGAAGAGGAAGAAGAAGATCTTGAATGGGAATATGACCAGGAGGATCAAATTGATGACTTTGACTCAAATTTTAAATTCTTTACCACAAGTAGACTTAAACAGTCATTGTCAGTTCTCTCAATTGAAACTATAAAGCATTTGGATGCTGATAATGAATTTCAAAATCTATTTGGAAAATTATCGATTGACACTATCGAAGATGCTAACACTACCACTTCATTGGCAATTTCACCCGAAATCTTACAGCAATTCAAGAGATTAGCTAGATTGACCAGAGGTTGGAGTGGAAAGGATCGACGTGGTGTTCCAGGTACTACTAGAAAACTATTGTTTACCAAAATAAGAGATGACTGGTTACCGACAGCTCAAAAACCATTGAATATGGATGAAATTGAAGGAGAAAATTTAATTGAATACTTTTTATACAAAGAAGATGATCCATTACTTGGTTATGAATTTTTTGACAATAAATTATCTCATGAAAAGAGATTGGGTGTTAAGTACTTCAAGTTTCAAAAATTGGCTATTCCGACCGTTCAAGAAAGGTTGGCTACCACCCAATTTTATGCATCAGTGGTTATTACTCCAGACCCAGAATCTCTTATACAGCTGATTCAGAAAAATCCATACCATGCTGAGACTTTATTACAAGTTGCAATGGTTCTACTTAGACAAGGTAGTGATAAATCAACTAGTAATGCCTTAGTAGAAAAATGTTTGTTTATGTTTGACAGGTGCTTACATAAAAATTTCCATGAATTATTACAACAAGGTTCCAATGGATTAATCCGATTACCATTTGAAAGTTTTATGAATAGACAGTTCCAGCTTTGCCTCTTCCGTTACATTATGATTTTGGGAGAAAGATCAACATATTTCACTGCGTTAAATTATTGCAAATTATTGTTGTCATTTTTACCAGCTGATGATCCAATGGGTGTTCGTTATTTTATTGATTATTACGCTATTATGAGTGACGAGTATAAATGGTTGATTGATTTTGTTCAGTCACCGATATGTACTACTTATAAGCGATGGTTGACGCCTGGATTGGCATTTTCAGTTGCATTGGCACATCTTAGATTAGGTAATGAAGATGAACTGAAAAGGTCATTAAAATTAGCATTTAAGAGACATCCATATACTGCAGCAAAGCTTCTTGAGACTGTTGGTCTTTCCGCTTATATCCCCGACGTATTGAATAGCTCACCATCTGATGAAGTCTTACTTAGCACCGAAACCTATATGGTACGTGCATCTGTGTTATGGAAGGATCAAAAGGAGAAAGAATTTTTACACGATGAGTTAATAAAGTTATTTCAAAGTTCAAGCGAAATTGAAAAGCCAAAGAAATCGTTCTTGTCTTCATTATGGGGTAGCGGTAAAGGCGATGTTGATGAAAATACTTCAATTCCTTTCAATTTGCTCCGTTTTGCTATTTTATCAGGTGAAAATAAGATTATGGCAAAAATACCTGAAAATGTATGGGCAAGAGATGATGTATTTGAATACGATATTCTTCCACCAAAGGATGAAACCGTGGTGTATAATGAATACACCGGTATTGGAAGTGGTGGTAAAGGCAAAGTTGTTGATAAATTATTAGATTATGTTGATGGAAGAGTGTTGGAGGCCATAGTTCGCCGTACATCTTCCCAAGATGCTGATGACTTTGATGCATTAATAGGACAATTAGAAGAAGAGGGTAATTAAGAAGAAGGAAGTTTTTTTGTTTGTTTGTTTTAAAAAAAACAGTATGTTTTTGTAAATCGGCATACATTATTATTATTATAGATAAAGAAAGAGACAGTGGGTGAATATATAGATGAATCAGACGATTAAAATAGAATTACTTGAATGTAGGATTTCCAATCATACAACATAATTTGAGGCGATTGTGTTCGTTAAGTTATATGTGGAGTGCTGTAGTTGAATAGAACACCATATGATGATATAACCTGCATGTAAACCTTCGTTGGATGATTGGAATCAAGAATGGTCGCAATTGAAATATTTCACCAAAAGAATTACATTTGGACTTGTCTTAAGTAGTTCTTCGAAATTAGGATGATTGCTATTGATCTTAAATTTGAAAATTGGCAGTGGCAATATCAAATTCTGACAACGTTTTTCATTTTTGGTATTTTACCATCTTTGTATTATGTTTATGCTCGATATATTTCCGACACTCCAAACAGATATAATAAGCTTGAAGCACCAATAAAGCTTGATATTCCAGTACCCGAAGAAGCTAAACCACATTGGAAGGGGAAAAGATTATACCATCCAAATTTAACACCAAGAATTTCTAGCGACCCTACTAAAGTTCAATGTTATTGTCCTGCAACAGGTCAGTCTTTAGGAGTTTTACCAGTTACTGGAAAACAAGAAATTGACAAGATGATAACAAATGCATCTAAGGCACAAAAGGTTTGGGCTAAGGAATCACTGTTTAGTCTTAGACGGAAACTTTTAAGAACTCTAAACAATTTTATTGTTGAAAATCAAAGAGAAATTGCCAGCGTTGCCTGTAGAGATAGTGGTAAAACAAGATTGGATGCCCTGATGGGTGAAATAATGGTTACATTAGAGAAAATCAACTGGATCATCGCCAATGGTGAGAGAGCATTGAGACCTTCTCAAAGACCGGGACCTGCAAATTTATTAATTGGGATGATGAAGAATGGTGAAGTACGTTATGAACCAATGGGTGTAGTTGCAGCATTAGTTTCTTGGAATTACCCATTTCATAATCTTATGGGTCCAGTAATTGCGTCTCTTTTCACTGGTAATTCAATCGTGGTTAAGTGTTCAGAACAAGTATATTGGTCATCAAGATGGTTTGTTGAAGAGTTTGTTCATACTGCTTTAAAGCTGTTGAACTTAAATACAGATTTAGTTCAATTGGTTTGTTGTTACCCTGAAGATGCTAACTACTTCACTTCACACCCTGGTTTGTCTCATATCACATTTATTGGTTCCAAACCGGTTGCACATCATGTTGTTGCTAGCGCAGCAAAGGAATTAACCCCATGTGTTGTTGAACTAGGTGGTAAAGATTCTGTCATTGTGTTAGACGACATGCTCCCTTCATGTCAAGCATTATCTTCTATTATAATGAGAGGTACATTCCAGAGTGCTGGTCAAAATTGTATTGGTATTGAAAGAGTTATTTGTTTACCAAAGGTATATGAGAAATTAGTTGATATCTTAAGTGAAAGAGTAAAGCAACTTAGAATTGGGTCTGATTTAGATCAATTGGATGAAATAGATATGGGTGCTATGATTTCTGATAATAGATTTGCCCAATTAGAGCTGCTTGTTGAAGATGCCGTTTCTAAGGGTGCTAGATTGATAACTGGTGGTAAACCATTCAGTCATCCTAATTATCCCCAAGGACATTATTTTGAACCTACTTTATTAGTTGACGTTGATCCTAATACCATGAAGATAGCCAATGAAGAAGTATTTGGACCTATACTTACGATGATAAAGGCAACCACTGTTGAAGAAGCCATTTCTATTTCGAATGGAACTGAATATGGTTTAGGTAATTCTGTATTTGGTAAAAACTTCCAAGAATGTAATGATATTGCCAATAAATTAGAGAGTGGTAACGTCGCCATTAATGATTTTGCAACTTTCTACGTTGCCCAACTCCCATTTGGTGGGATTAAAAAATCAGGATATGGTAAATTTGGTGGTGAAGAAGGTTTAACTGGTTTATGCGTTGCCAAGTCTATTGTTATGGATAAGCCATTGTTAAGATTCTTTGGCGTTGCAACTAGTATACCCCCACCAATTGATTATCCTATCAAGGATGAGAAGTCTGCTTGGGGGTTTGTAAGTGCTTTGAATGTTGCCGGATATGATTACAGAGTATGGAGAGTTATTAAAGCATTCAAAAAGTTAGCAAGAAATGGAAATTGAATAGAAAATAGTCATTAATATACACTTAAATAGACATTTTAGAAATCTCAAACGTCATAATTTAATACATAAATTTACAATTATTTGTTTGTAAACTTTTTATTTTTATTATATATGAAGAACTAAATAATTTTTAAAATCAATTGACTCTTTTACTTCTGATTCTGTCTATTCTAGGTTTAAGCGTTGATGTGTAATTCTGGAGTTGGTTTGGAGGTAGCATCGACTAACAACTTAACAACAGCAGACTTCTTTTCAGCGTACTTACTCTTAATAGAAGCTAATTCCTTTTCAACTTGAGCATCAGCATCCTTACTGATAGTTTCATTTAATCCGGAGTGTTCTTCTTCGAATTTCTTTAATTCATTTTCCTTTTGAGTCTTGTATTCATCAATTTCCTTTTGGGCATCAGCCTTAGCAGACTTCAAACGACTGGTTCTGTACTTTCTAGCTTCATTGACTATTTCAGCGGCGTCCTTTTCGGTCTTTAATAAAGCTTGAATACCAGATGACATTTTTGTATTTGGATTTATTGAATTGAATTACAGTACTTTAAAGAAATCGACAGCTTTGACGCTGATATTGTTATCTTGTCAATTAAAGGGTGGAAATTGGCCGCGCTCAATGGATTATATGCAGGTATACAGGGCTCAAAATTTTTTAACAAGCATCAGGAAGACTAAGAAAGAAAAAACTAGACTAAATATTTCGCAGCCATTCTGCGGTATTCTTTAAATTTATTGTACATTTGGGTATACATTTATAATTACAAATACATACTTTCTATAATTTTAAGTATTACATTTAAATTTTCATTTTCTAATCCCAGTTACCTTCCGATATGAATCTTAACATATACTCATCAACGTGCCCAACACCGTCTTCAAAATCTACATCGGCTAAGTCCGTATTACCAACAACAGGGTCATTTGCAGGTGTAGCAGATCTGCCTACGGATGCTTCTGGGCCCGGTGTACCAGTTGCAGGTGTACCACCAGTAGTTGCAGATTTTGACTCCTCGTCAAAATCTTCATCGTCAACTTGTATTTCCTTCATGGCTGCACTAGCAGCAGTTCTATCATCTTCATCTTCAGCCTGCGCTAAAACATTACTTATGTTTCCACTGATACCTTCTCCAATAGGTTTATCGTCGGAGATATTACTTCCAACCTCTGCTCCAACTAAGTCTTTAACTGATAATTTACCAAAATAATCCGTTGTGAATTCACCTTCTTGAATGACAACATTGTCTAATTGCCTCTTTTGATTTGCCTTCTTCAAAATATTTGACTCTATTGTGTACTCTGAAACGAATCTATAAATGTGAACATCTCTACTTTGCCCAATTCTATGACAACGATCTTGACATTGTTTATCCATTGCTGGGTTCCAATCAGAATCATAAAAGATGACTGTATCAGCACCAGTTAAATTAATACCCAACCCACCGGATCTAGTTGACAAAATGAAAACGGGGATCTTATTATCTCTGTTGAATTTCTCAGTTAATAATTGACGATCTTCAATCTTGGTTGAACCATCTAATCTCATATATCTGTAACCATGAATATTTAAAAACTGTTCCAAGATATCCAAAACCTTCGTCATTTGGGTGAAAATTAACGCCCTATGACCACCAGCAATTAAATCTTGAAGTAAAGTAGCAAGTCTCTGCAATTTACCACAGTCATATTGCAATAATGATTTATCTGGGAAAGCGATAGACAATTTAACTTGAGATTTATGGAATGGATTAGTGATTGCATTGGAAGCAACTTCCTCCTTAACCTTATATTGAGTCGAAACTGGAATAATTTGATCCTTCATGTCTAACGCAACAACAGAAGGTGTTAAGACAGAGAACTTTTCAATTTCATCAGACATTAAATTTGTTCTTGCATCAACTGACAAAATCAAATCTGAAATTGCCTTACTTTCATTATTAAATTTATCTTGACCAATATTTCGAATTTGCCTTAAAAGCGATTCCCCATATATTGGTTTCCTGCTGCAACGTAAGTTGTTGATATAGATGACATGCTCGAGTTGTGATTTGATTTCGGCTTGTTTCCTCAATTTAATAAACTTATAATATTCCAAGTAATCATTTAATTGTGGATCTTTATACTTTGATGCGCCATCGATTAATTCGTCTAATTGCTGAATTTGATCTTCTAATCCTTTGATAGATTTATACAAATTCAAAGATTTGCTTGTGAAAACATTTAAATCTTCTGCATTTGTAATATCAAGGTTTAAAACACTCAATGAAACCTCATTTTTAAAACTTTCGTTTTCATTCAAACGTCTTTCAATTAAATTATTCTCTCCTTCAAACTTGCTGGAAATACAGTTAGGCATGACAAAAGAAGTAACAATTGGCCGAACTTCAAATAAATCAGGATGATTACAAACTTTTCTCAATTGCATTAAACAGTTAATAATTGACAAGAAACTACCAGACGCTAATGTTTCCTTGGTCTTTGCTCTGGACATAAAATCATCATATAAATACCTTTGTCTCTTTGAGAGCCTGCAATAGACAATGTGTTCATATTTGCCAGGCATTTGCTTCTCAACATCCTTTTTCAATCTACGAAGTAAATATGGTCTTAAAACTTGATGTAATCTGGATACAGTGTTCCTTGTTTCAGAATCCATTTTTGCAGTTACATTTTCATCTATAAGATCTGCATTATCATTGGCACTACCCCCCATGGTAGTTTGTTCTAAAATCCTATCAACTGGTTTTCCAAACCATTGCTGGAAATCATCCAAATTTGCAAATCCTTCGGGCATTGCTTGATTAACCTTAGAAGATGGCATCAAAAAGTACAATAAGGACCAAAGTTCCATAAGATTATTCTGCAATGGTGTACCAGTAAGCAAAAGTCTATTTTCCGTATTAAAATTCAATAAAGCTCTCCAACGAGTAGATCTGAAATTTTTGATATTATGTGCTTCATCAAGAATCATGTACTTCCATCTTCTACGTTTGAAGGATTGGTGATCATGTACAACAAGTTGATACGATGTAATACAAACGTGGAAAGCATCTGGTTTATTCCAACCTTTTCTTTTTGCAGCTCTTTGCTGTGGAGTACCATAGTATGTAATAACTTTAAATCCGGGAGCAAACTTTTTGAATTCCATTTCCCAATTAAGCATAACCGAAGTGGGTACAATAATTAAATGTGGACCCCAGATAGAATGTTCACAAGCTAAGTATGATAATAAAGAAATTGTTTGAATAGTTTTACCCAAACCCATTTCATCTGCTAAGATACCGTTTGTGTTGTTATTGTACAAACTAGCTAACCAATTTAAACCTTGTTTTTGATAAGGTCTTAAAGTACCTCTAAGCAAAGAGGGAACAGGAACATCTCGAACTTTAGCACCGTTAATTTCTTCTTCTACAATTTCCTCCGCTCCTCCACTCAATTCTTCCAGAGGCTTTGGAGTCTTGGGCTCGTCTTCTTCGTCAGTAGTTTCCGACATATTTTCGTCGTCGCTGTTACTCATTTCAGAATCACTAACTTCCCCATCTGATGAATCATCAACTTCAATGTCACCATTAGAGAAAAGAGCTGAGAGAGAGCTTCGCTTTTTCTCGACTTCGGACTCAGAAACTTCACTTGAGTCTGTCTCACTTCCAGAGGTATCGCTTTCACTCAAGCTATCACTGCTTTCTTGATCATCCAAGACGGACATCTTTTTATCATCAGCAATGGATTTAATGAGATCTTTTTGTTCTTCGGTGTATTCAAGTTGTGGTGCAACTTCCGGTATATTCACCTCTTCTTTTCCTCCATATAGAGCAGAAAGGCCATCATTAGCATCAACATCTTCATCCTCATCTTCAGAACTTTGTGTATTAGATGAAACTTGAGATTCAGAAATTTCCAGATACTTAAACTTCAATTCCTCAACGGTGAGATTTTCGTCACCCTTTACTTTTGGAGCATTCTTATCAACCAGTTGATCTTCTTCTCCCTCTTCTTTATCATTCTCGTCAGCGTCAAATTCATCTGATGATGAACTAAAATGATGGTCTGAATCCAATGAACTTTGGTCACTTTCATCATCACTATTTTCTACTTCTTCGGCAGTAGGCTTAGATAATTGGGCCTCTAAAAGTTGAGTGGAATGTTCTAACATTTGTGAAAGATGTTCTCTACCTTTGATTCTTTTCAATTCTTCTTCCTCTTGTTGCTGTAAGTGACGATATACCTTACTGGCTTGAATCCATCTTCTCTTTACTGCTTGAGCTGCTATTCTGCTAATTTTCTTCAAATTAAGTTCTCTTTCCTTTTCTTGTCTTTCCTTTTCACCAGCCTTCTTTTTGAAATACAGCTCAATCATTTGAGCGATTTTTCTCGTCTTTAAAGTATGACTTCTTCGAGTTTGTTGATGTAATTTAGAGAACGCCATACCTTGAGTTAAAAGAATGTCTTGATGTGTGGCGTTTGGCACAGAACCCGGGACGGACTTTGCCTTGATAATAAGATCATTGGATCTGAATGGATCAATAGTTGCTTTGGAATTTGTATGCGGTAAAACTGTCTTTCTTGGTTCAACCTTATCACCATGAAGTTCAAGTCTCTTTTCAATATAAATTTTTTCGTATAACTTCTTGATAAGATCCTCTTGTTGTATCATAATGTTTTCATACTCTGCTGGTGTGTTGTTATAATCCATGGATTGATCATCAATAATTGCCGATTTATAATTATTCTCTAAGAAATTATGAAGCTTATCTTGAATGCTAGGCACTGTAGTCTTATCTCCATCCTTGTCAACTATAACTTTGTAAGAAGTAGCATCAAATGGAATAATTGTATTTTTTTCTTCACTATCATTGTGTGACATATTCTCGATAGAAGGTTTCCAAGATGGTATATGAGAAGGATGAGTAACCAAAGGTGGTGCCATTGTATATTTAATTGTTTTCAATTTAAAATTCGTACCAAGATCTTCAGAACTTGTAGATTCGTCTGATTCGGGTTCTTCTTCTTTTATTAATTGAACTGGTTTTACCTTTGATTTAGGACCAAGATTCTTTGGCAAATTTGAATTCCCTGATTGAGCTTTATTTCGTCCTCTTTTAATGGGATTTACTTCTTTTTCTACCTCCTTAACTTCTTTTTCTTCTTCTACTACTTCTTCCTCTTTATCTTCTTCAACTTCTTTCTCTTCTTCCTCCCCTTCTCCTTCTTCCTCTTCTTCTTCCTCCTCCTCTGCTTCCGATTCTTTCTCCTCCTCCACTTCTTCTACTTCTTCCTCCTCTTCTCGCTCTTGTTCTTCTTGTTGTTTCTTCTTGGCTTCAAGTATTCTCTTCTCTTTCTCAAACCTTTTCTCCTCTTCGTCCTTTCTCGCTTTTTCCTTCATAAAAACAATATCAATATCGTCAAGTAAACCTTCTTCAATAACTTGACTTCGTTTAATAGCTTCTTCTTTAAATGGGAACTCTTTCAATAGTCTTGCCTCTCGCTCTGCGAGTATCTTCCTTTGCATTCTCAATGGTACACTATCGAGCTGTATTTGATCCCTTTTCGGATCATCACTCCAAGAGAGTTCATATTCTGGATTTTTACAAAATTCTTCATATATTTCAGGTCTTTGGGATACTTTGGTGGTTGAATAAAGTGATGGATCCCAATAATAGATGGATTTATATTCTTTTAAATTGAAAAGTTCATTCACTAATAGATTATGCTTTGCTATCAATTTTGGTATTCTATCTTCGGGTGACTCTATTTTCCTCTTTTTTCTATTAACTTCTTCAATTATCTTACTATTCCCATTTCTTTTAACCTTCCCATTGGATTTTCCGTTGGATGTTCCATTAGAATTTCCAGTTGAAATAGCAGATAATCTTCTTGACCGTCGAGAACCTGTTCCCACCATCTTTTTTTTACAAAAATAGTCAATCGTATGAAATTAATTAAAGATTATTGAAAATCTAAAAAGATTTCAAACTAGATTTATATTATTGCCGTCAAGATTTATATAACAATAAATTTCAATCTTTTTCGTATCTGAATACTTCATTTTCCAGAATATACTTCAAAAAGAAAAAAAAAAAGAATAACAAATTCTACACGCGTATATATGCAGGTTACAAGATCTTACATATGGAAGTAATACGGCAACTTATTGCTATTCAAGATATGCAACTATAATGGAATTGGTTGTAAGAAATATAAATTGTCGATCTCTACGGTAATATTAAGGATATTTGAATGAAGATCGTATATCTTCTCACTGAATTGATGGCTTTTCGGCTAAAAAAAATTAGATTGAGTTCAGTTCTTTTGTTCTAGCTGAATAAATCAAGGGCACAACAAAACGATGCAATTGCCCACATAGGCTGCTGATAGAGGTAAGAATATGAAGTGTTCGACTTATAAGAATAATACTACAAACATAGAACACTACCTCTCTTATAGTTTCTTCTTTTTCTTCTTGTTACTTTCTTTTGTTTTTTTCTCTATTTTATTATATAGTGTTGTGAATATGCTTAGATTGTCATTAAATAATCTGACAGTTAATTGATGGGGGGGTCTTGGTCTTAATAATTCTTAGTGTTGGTGTTGGTGTTGTGTTTGGTTGGATTTATGCACTGATGTAATCAGAATTGGCCTTGCTGTATTGTTCCTTGTTGGTAGTAATCAGTTCAACTGGTGCTAAGAAACCAAGTTCTTCTTCAGCAGTTAAATCTGGTCTAACTCTGTAAAATTCATCATCTTCTGGCTTACCAGATGAACCTAATTCCTTGGCTAAACCACCGAATGGGAAAGATCTAGGCATGGCTGGCTTTTCTGGGTTTAATTGGAAGTAATATATAATAGCACCAAAACCAAAGAAAAGACTGAAAAAGACAGCATTGTGCTTTAATGCAGTCTTATCAGAAACGAATTGATAATAATCTGGTGACCAAATATCGTACATATCATAATCATGTGGTAATGGATCATTGAAGTTTCTTCTATTTTGAGGATCATCATACTTAGCGTATGGATCTTTATCTTGTGCTAAAACTGGCTTATAATTTGGGTAATCACCTAATTCTGGATGAGCTGGGTCAGTCAAATGAATAGTTTTACCAGTGGTGTGGTCAACGATGGTAGTCTTAGTGGTAAGGAAACGAAGGTTAGTTCTAACTGATCTAGCAGTGTTCAAACCAAGTCTAGACAACATTTTAAGAATGTATTTAAAAGTTTGGGCTTTTTTTTACTTTGATTGAATTTATTCTGTTTATAGTGTTGTTTTAGTTTTGGTTTTGGTTTTGGTTTTTTTTTTTTCTTCCTATTCCCTCGTAGAATTCAGAGGATGGAAAATGTGAATAGGCCAATGAAATTGTGAGAGAAAAAATCAATATAATATTGCGTAAGAGATTATGTAAGCAATAAATAAGGTGGTGAAAGTAGAGTCAGTGGTAAGTTTAAATAGTGGTATTAGATTACAACCTATATTTATATCTGTAATATGTATTTATCGTGTGTTCTATTATGTAGTATACATTATGCTATTGAAGGGAATGATTGTGGTTGTTTTTTTTTTGCGTTTTTGTTTTACTTTATGTACTTCTCTTGTTTTTGGTAATTTTTTCCTTTCTGATTTCTGAATTGAAGATTATCTATTTTAAAATAGCACCTCTCCATACCTGTCCCTATTTAGCATCTAATGGCTTACGTAAAGGAGATGCAGTGTTGGTGCTTATAGCTTCAAAGTAACCACCGTATATATAATCACTTAAGGCAAAGACTGAGATACCAATACCGAAAGCTAAAGTGGAGTTGTATAAGTTCCAGTATTTGTGAGTTTCTGGTGGACTCAAGTCAAAGTTATGCTTATTGGTGAAAGTAGACTTAGCAGTAGCTGGTGCTGATGGTGCAGCATGTTGGAATCTCTTGGAGGCCAATTGTCTAACTGATCTTGAAAACATATTGTATTATAGGTGTTATTTAAACAAAGCTATGTATAAAGTTATTTTAACCAATAAATTTTGAGATTTTCATAATTTTGATTATTTTCATTTTTTTTATTTTTTTTTTTTTTGACTTGAATAAATATTACACAAAATTAAAATAGGCTGCAAGAATGGATGAAGTTTGATTGGTAATGTTAAAGTGGAGTCTGAATCTTTGTGAACCACTTCACTTAGATAATAGAGGTATTGTTGAAGGTTAGCATTATATAGGTACAGGCAAATTAAATCAAGTGTAACGATATAAGTGGCCACTGGTGAGAAGCAATTGAATCACAATCTACCTTTATATAACATAGCTTTCACTAAGTGATTTCTATAAAGAGAATAGATTAGCAACCATTCGAAAGTCAACTCAAATGAGAATCAAACTATTTTTTTTAGTATATTGAAGAAATGTATGGATAATTGGGGCATTTCTAGAAGAAAAAAAAACTAACTTTTTACATAAGATTTCTTTCTTTCAATGCTTTCACAAAATAAAAATATTAATTAGTTCATTTTATATAATGAGGTGAAAAATATTATATTTAACTAACATTAAAGAAAACTATATAAATCAATAAAAATAAAAAAAAAAAAAACAAAAGCAAAGCAGAACCAATACAAGAAATGACATTTACTGATAATTAAGTATAAGGAAGCTGTAAACCATATACAATTGAATATATATATAGTGAATGCTATATATATTAGGTTGTTAGTAGGAGATAACACCAAATTTATTCGCAGCATTTTGGTTCATCAGTTCCAAATAAAAATCCTGTATGTAGGCATTTACATTTACTCTTCAAAGACATGCATCTAAATATTGAACATCTCGCTGTATTTGATTCAAAGAATATAAACTAGTCATCTAATATTAGCCTATAATGTCATATAACGGAGGTGGAGGTGGTCGCCGTCCATACAATAGACAGTCGAATGGGAATGGTGGTTCCAGTTATTCAAGCGGAGGAAATAGCAGCTATGGAAATAGAGATAGAGTTAGAGGAGGATATCAAAAATCATATAATACCAATAATAATAATGGTGGAGGAGGTTATTACAACAGTAATCAACAGCATGATTCATATAGGCGACCACAATCGTCAACCGGTGGTGACCGATCATTTTATAGAAATTCATCTGCTCGTGCATCACCATCACCGTCGGCTGAAGCGGGAACAACTCAGCATCAAGTATGGATGGGTGATTTAGATTCAAATTGGGATTCAAATGCAATCACTGAAATATGGAAGAAAATGGGAGAATCACCTATAAATGTTAAGATTTTAAGAACAGATCCATATAAACCTCCATATTGCTTTGTTACATTTAATAACCATCAACAAGTTTCATCTGCAATGCAAAAGAATGGGATGCAAATACCTGGTTCACAGAAAGTTTTCAAATTAAATTGGGCAAGTGGCACAAATCTGGTAAATGCTTCATCTAATGGAGACAGAAAACCTCAAAATTATAATGACCTGCTTTCAGTATTCGTTGGTGATTTGAACTCAGAGATTACTGAGTCAAAACTTTACGAGGCATTTAATGGGAAATATCCAAATCAAGTCAAACAAGTCAAGATAATGATTGATGTAAGCACTGGTGAATCGAAGGGATTTGGATTTATTAGATTTGCAACTGCTCAAATTCAACAACGTGCTATAAGAGAAATGAATGGTGTTATTGTAAAAGGTGGTGGAATAAAACCAATAAAAGTGAGCCCAGCAGCCAAGGACCAAGACACATCATCATCAACAAAGGTAACCTCAGAATTAGACTCTGAAGATGCCACTGCTGCTTCCAATGCCGCATTACTTTCTCTGATTCCATTATCTCAAACCCAACCTCAATTGAATCAATATACTGACCCATTCAATACCACCATACGAATAAAAGGGCTCTCTGGAAGAATAAGTGAAAATGATCTAAAGTCAATTCTCATATCGTTTGGAAATATAATATATTGTAAATTATCTAAAGATTATGAAAGTGGTTATATACAATTCTTGAATCGTTCATCAGCCGAGTTAGCCATTTTATCATTAAACGGTACAGAGATTGACGGTTGCAGATTATTGGTTAATTGGGGTGCAAGTATTTTAACTTCTGAGGAGGATAATAACATTAAGTTTTCTCCATCCTACGAAAAAGTGTATAAAAAGCTCACTACTCCACCAAAAATCTATGGTGACATAAATGGCAAGAATAATATCATCTTTGAATCGACCCATTCTTCCTCACTTGAAATAATTGAACAATCTGAGCCATTATCTATAAGCAAGATTAATATGGAGTACTCAAGAGATAAATTGGATAGAGATCAATTATTTCGCTAAAATTCAATAAGTATTAATGATATTTGTGGTCACTTTCTTCTACTCCAGGGCAATGGCTCTTTAGATCTATAGCATCTTTATAAAAACACCCACAAAAATAGCAATATTTATGCGATTTACGTAAGTACATTAAAAGTTTTGTAATTTCACTAGAAATTGATTTTTCTTCATTATTCTCATCTTCGATTTGAATATTACTTTCTTCTTCTTTCTTTCCATCATCGACTTTCTCATTCTCATTATCACGTTCACTTTCAATTCGAATGATTTTGCTTTTCATTTTCATCACCTTTGAAATTTCATTTCTCTCTAGAACGTAAGGTTTCCAAAGTGGATTTACTTCTGATACGTCCAAGTTATCTTCTTCACTCATTTCGTAGCACACTTTCATCAATTTCTTATACAATAGTTCTGTATTCCTCTCAGCTTGTTGTTTCCCAGAAATCTCTCGAAAGTTATTTAGGTCCGTAGAAGTTATTACAACTTCTTCCTTATGCTGTAATTGAGTTGATCCAATCCCACTTCTACTTCCTCTTTGAATTAACTTGATCGGTTCATTCATTGCAGACTGGTTCATACCAAGTGAATCACCAACCTTGAATCCCATCTTCTCCATAATCGAGAGACCTACAGAGCTTGAGTTTGACTCAAACAACGACGTATTTATAGAAGGAGCGTGAGTGTTTAAGTCCGATTTTGCTATCAGATATTTTTTATAATCGATTTCTGGCTCGGTTTCAATTTCCCTGACTGTTTTCAGAACAGTTTCCAGTTGAGTCTCTTTCACTGGCCTGAAAAATTTCTTCTTCTTAGGAAGCCCCTTAACCTGTACTATATTATCATTTTCAGATTCGGATGAAGAACCAAAGACATTGAGTCTTTTGGACATGGCATAGACAGAAAAGGTGCTGCTTTTTTTTTTACCAGTACTTCACCTGTGATTAGTAGTAGCGCGAACTCTCAAAACCTTCAAAAAACCATAAAGATCAAAATATAATTTAACGTAGATTATAGGTAGTATCAAACTAGTTAATATATAATATGCTTCCTCATAGAAAAGAACCATTGGTACAATCTGTACCTGTTTCGAGAGTTGCTTCGTCTCAAAGGTTAAATCAACTAAGTCCTACAACTATTGGTTCACCAGTAAACTCCGCACAATTTTCCAGTAGGCCCTCGACCCCAGTGCCTTATGTTCCATCATCACTTAATCCCAATCCAACTAGACCAAATGCATTGGCTCCAAATTCTAATTCTATTGCATCCAAATATAATGAAGAGTTTGAAAAATTACCAATAGTTGAAAAATTGGTTCAATTTGAACATTCATTAACTAACTTATCTTCAGATATAACTTCGTTTAGAGGAAATGATGATAGGATTCAACAAACCGTGCAAGAATTAATCAAACTAAATGATTCCATATATTCAGATATACTGCAAGTAGAGGCCCATCAAAAACTAGGAGCCAAAATTAAAACTTTGAAGGAAGAAAAGGGCAGATTGGATACTACTGCAAAAGAAGCATTAAAGGAGTTGATACAATACAGAAGTGAGTTAAAACAATTACCGACACTCCCAACTGTTTCTAAGAAAAGTGGGAAATTAGACACCAACTTGGTTGATATTAAGGAAATACTAAAGTATGCTATGAAACTTTCGAAGTTTACCAAAATTCCACCTAGTGCCATTGAATTCCCTCAGCAGGTTCATCCAAACAATTATATATGGCCAGCTGAAGATTCTCTTCGTAGAGGAATGTTAGCAATTAGTTCATTGAGAAGTGAAGAGTTAATACAGGCAGAGTTAAAGGATACTGAGGAGAAACCGAGAGAAGAAACAAAATCTTCAGAAGCAATCAGTACAGAACAAGTAGCACCTGAGCAAACAGCTCCAATTCAAAATATCGAGACGAGACACGCTCAACCAGTTCAATCGTATGATCAACCATCTGCCCCACAAACTCTTGATTTAGATTTGTTTGATGAAGATGATCTCTCCGATTAAAAAACTAGAGAGACATAATGCTTACACAGAGCTAATAAAACTTGTGTTAATGTAAGCGTACGAGAGACATTTTTTACAGAAACACACAGAATAACTCAGGGATTTCGCTTTATTGTATAGTATATTAATAATGCAAAAAAACAAACATTCATGACATTATATACAAGTTTATTCATACAATTATCAATATTCAATTTCTTCTTGTTTTCCAAACATTTCAGATGGGTGATCGAAAGTATCACTTGCAAATTCACTAGCTAAAGCAACATCTAATTCTAATTGTTTTGAATATAATTCACCAGATCTTAAATGATCCTTAACCAAGTCAGCCAATCCTTCAATAAATTGTTCATTACCGTTTAATGATTCTGCTCTCTTTATCTTTTCTGGGTAATGACATTCATCTAACAATTCAATATCCAATTCATGTAAAGTTTCAATATGGTCAGAAGTGAACGCTACTGGAACCAATATGATTCCCTTTACTTCGTCCAACTTTTCTAATTTACCAACAATCTTGGAGGTTTGTCCCCCAAGCCAAGGTCTTGGACCAACTTGTGACTGCCAAACTAATCTGTAACTGTTTTTAAATTTCAAATTTTCCATAATAGCGTATACAGTGGCGGCAACTTCAGCAGGATAAGAATCACCACGGTTAACAATTTCCATAGGTAATGAATGGGCTGAGAACAAAATAGAAACATGCTTACGGTCTTGTTCAGGGAATTCCATCAATTTATCGTTAATGTGTTGAGAGAATGCCTTAACTAAACCCTTATTCTGTGGCCATCTATCAATGAAAGACCATTCAATTGTTCTCTTTGGGTCTAATTCCAAAGTCTTTCTGTATAATTCATTCATAGAGGAACCAGTGGTCAGGTAAGAAAATTGAGGGTATTGGGAAAAGGCAACAGCCCTCTTGACACCATCCTTAAGCATTTGGTCTAAAGTGTATTCAGTCAATGGTTTTGCATATCTAAAAGCAACATATGGCTTATGTGGAGCTGTCTCAGGACTTGTTTCATCGAGAATTGAACAAACTTTTTGACATTGGTATTCTGACCAATATCTGATCGGAGAACCACCTCCTATTTCTTCATAATGCTTTTCAATAGTTGGAGTTCTTCTACGAGCGAGGAACTTTGCAGCCCAACTTTGAAATGGTAATGGTATAAGATCTCTATCAGAGAAAAGACGTAATAAGAAGTCATATGTTTCATTGACTTTAGATGGACCTCCCATATTCATGAAAACAACTCCAGTTGGAGAGCGAGGTGGGACACTCGAGTATCCTCGACGAAAAGTATTAGCATAAACTATACGAGTAAACATGTTGTCTTCTTTATCAACTTAAATTGTAATTGCTGTAGAAATTAAAAATTATTCAACATTTATAACCTTATTGTCTGTTATGTGCAGTAAAAACAGATCCTCTAAATATGGAGAATTAAACGTTGCTGCATTGCTCCCGCGCCACCACCCAACACTCTTACGGACGAGATGATTTCATGTAGGTTATACGAGGTGGTTTAAAAAATAATTAAAGAGACTGTATGTTCAAAATTTACAATGACTAATTCAATCGGCCGATTCACTTAAATGTCATGAATTCCTTTACATAAGTATAGTACTAAATTTGATCAAGATATTTACTCTTGTTTGTTATCTTTTGATAACTTCTGCTTTACTTCTTCCACCTTTTCTTGTACCTCTCCTTGGAAAATCACATTTATTTCATCTCTGAAATTATTGTATGCATCTTTAAGTCCTTCAAAATCATCATCAGTTAAAGACTTTCTCCTTGATCTAAATGATGTCCAAGCATCAGCGAGTTCCTTAACGTCTTGATCAAAGTCCGCCTTATCAATACTTTCCAAAACATCAATAGGAGGCAAACCCAATGTTGGAATATTATCAGTAGATTCGAGATTGTCGAATTTATTGGAATAAACATTGATAATCTTTTGAGTTTCCTCGGGATTTAACAGAATCTTCTTGTTAGATGATTCAGATTTGGCTTCAACCTTCTCAATTGGTTTAGGATGGTATTGTTTGCACCATGAAATAGCCTTCTTAGCATATGGGCCCTTGAATGTAAAAAGAGTAAAAATAATAATAATAATGATGTAGTAGTTTACTGTTGACCAACAATAAATACTCTTCTTGAAGTCCAAGATAACAAATGGTTGAACCATAAAGGATGCAGCCAATTCAGTGGTGACATATCCTAATATATCATAATACTTCTTACTAGGTTTCTCACTACCATCACTATTCAAAAACATTGGACGGAAGTTACGACGATATATTTTACCTAAAGTTTGCAAGAAGGCACCACATAAAAATGCCAAATAATAACCTGGTCTGGTTCCATGCCAGAAGGCACTAGTAATGAACGTAAATAATGTACTCTTGAAACCGGGTTTCTTACCCTTTCTAGCAACTCTTGCGTAAACGTAATTTTTCAACCATTTATTAGTATTCATGTTCCATGCTTCTAAAATGGCATGCATGTTTTGTCCAGTTTCGAAAGCGTATGGATCAATGTTTTGAACTCTATTCCAACTAAATGAATCAGTTTCAGGGTTGTAACCATTGTAACCAATACCACACAAAATACAACTACCTTCTGCAATCTGCCAAATCAGATAGTATTTCAATCTATAAGTGACAGCCAATAATAAAAGGTAGCCAATTCTGTAAAAAATTGAATTATCTGTAACAAATTCAGGTTTGAAAACAAAATCCAAAGTAATGTAATTACCAGACACTACCAATAAAACAGCCCAAAAGATACCTTCGGCAAACTTTTTAAATGCTGGCCACCCACTTCTAGGAATTCTACGCTTTTCATTACCTCTTCTACCACCTGGTCTTTTACTATCGGGAACATCATCAAATAGGGTAGCATGAATGAACTTATCATAATCAGCATAATCAAAAGCTGGACCTGTTAATACAGATGCAAAGAAAAAAACATAACCTAAATATGGTAAGATATTTGGATGTTTCTTAATAACTCTTGATTTGTTGTAATCAGATAATGTCTCTCTTGGTTGCTTCCCATCATAAACATTCCAGCCAAATGCAGAAAGTTTCATTACAAGAACCATTTGAGCACCAGTAATATCAATCTTTGTGAAATCTGGTTCAACAAAAAATTGTGAACGTAAATGACTGAAACATAAATGTGCCATTAAAAAGATAAAGTTAACCCATGGCATTGCACTGGTTCTGAGGTATCTGGTAATGAAATAACAACCCAATGCAGAGAACAACAACGTTTGAATACCATCAGCAACGTTCAAAATAGCAAAAACATAGAATGCTGATACTGCAACAACATAAGAATTCTTTAAAGTGTATCGTTTGTCTGGCAATCTCTTAAAGATCACTGCAAATGGATATGATAATAAGGAGCATATGACAACTTTGAGACTTGCCTCATCCAAAGGGATATACTTCTGGAGCTCAAGTATACCGTTTTGAATATACTGGATTGGCATGATTCAATTGATTCAATAACAAGTAATCCAGTAGCCTTGCTTAACCGAGGATGTCAATTTATTTTTCTTCTTTCTCCTTTGATTCCGTTTGCTATTATTTTTCTAACGTCATCACATTTAGATAGGCGCGCCACGAGGATATGACAGCTAAATTAAGCTGCAAAATATGCAACATGATCTTCTTAAGCAATCTCGATTTTAGCACATTCATATTATCTACAGAGTTTCTTGTTTATTTGTTTCTTTTTATTGTTCTATATAACCTAGTTTTTTTTCTTTAAAAGTTTCAATTTTCATACCGAATCTATTCTCTTGCCAGTACCATCTTAAATCCACCCTCTAATGCTTGAGTAATTCCTTCGTTTTTATATGGAATAACATTTAATACATAGGCAACATCATTCCATTGTGATTCCTCTTGAGATTTGTTCAATCTTACTAATAATTTTTCGGATAATTGTTTTTGATGCTTTTCCTTTTCAATAAATCCAACCAAAAATTTAACAATTCTCTTCATAGAGTCCTTGGAAAGACTTTCATCATTAGATAACCCACTAAAGATATCAATAAATCCATTGTAAATTGCATTGTCCTTAGTGGCCAATTCAGCAAAGAATAATCTACACATGTCACTGATCCCTTGATCTGGATTCTCCAAACATTTGGCCATGGAGGACAATTGTCCCTTGACTTTAACTTGACCAGCGAGAATTAAAAATGTGACAGTCATTAAACAAGTTCTTTGTACCATAATGTTTTCATCTGCTAATCTACGATAAAGGAAATCGGTATTTTCATCGACCAAGTTATTGAAACAAACTGCCATATCTCCCAACCCAAGTACACAATTACATCTTATGATTGGATCTGGTGATTTTTCCATAATAGTAATAAGAAGTGGTAAGTTCTCCTCACAATACTTGGAGGAAACACACATTAATTTAGCTAAACAAAGTACTGCTGACCGTTGTAAACCTTCATTGTCGTATAGTTTATTGTTTGAACAAATTTCTTTCACCAATGGTCCAAACTTAGAAAGTAATGCATCTTCTCCATATAGCAATTGTCTTTCTTTGATGTATATAACAGCATCTGTGAAATCATCTTCAGAGGTACCCCCAATCATTTCTAATTCACCTTCATCTTGTTTCTCACCATCGGTTTCGCCATCCGCTTCCTTGTTCTTTTTATTTGTTTCAGCATCATGTTTTTTCTTCTTGAATTGACCTTCCAATTTCTCCAAATAAACTATTGTCTTGATGGCAATATGTCCAACTATAAACAATAATTGTGAAAGTGACACAACCTTTGATTGGTTTTCAATCTCATCAGTTTGGAACACTAATTTCGCCTTTTCGCGAATAATATCAGAACCCACTTCATCTGGTTGACTGGAAACTTGATAAATGGCACCAATGGCTTGTTCTGCAATACTGTACCACTCAGAGTCATCACTATACGTGAGTAAGGATGTTTTTAATTTGGAAATAGCATCCCCCTCTCTTGAAATTCCAACATGGGTTTCTTTACTATTGAAAGGAACAATTCTTTGCATAGCAATACAAGTATACTTAGCAATGATGAGATCATTATTACCCCTTTCTCCTAGTCCAACATGAAGTAAAGAGTCAAGTCCCTTAACAACGATTTCATTATCAGCAAGAGACAACATACCAAGAATAATTATCGCACCACGGCATTGCATTGCAGTGTTTATTCCAGTGTCATCAAAGTTATAAATTTGCCATAAGACTTGAATAATGTCTTCACCAATCAAACCATTTTCATACATTAAGCAAAGAAGCTTTTCTAAAGAAGCTAAATCTGCAACAGAAGCTGAATGAGTCAATCCAATTAAATTTTTGGCAATAAAAGCAGCTTGTTGAACTCTTGATGTGTTTGCTGGTGCCGTAAGAAATAGTGCTTGGTAACAATCAATCAAATGTGAAGCAATCGATTTACCTTCATCAGATGATCCCTTCATCCAAACTAAATGAAGCATTTTTCTAATAGCATCTGCTGAACCTTGAATATTAAAAGCATCAGCAAGTACCAAGAAATCCATGGATTCTAAAACTTCATTTCTATTCCTTGAAAATAAAAGCTGAGATACAATTTGTACACCTTCTTCGACTTCTCCTATAAATGCGATAGCATCTTGGTAATACTTCATCGTTAAACGAAGTTTATAAAAAGCATTAGCTTGATCTGGAGTCAAAGATGACAAATCCAAATTCAAAGAATCCAGTGCTTCATCCTTTCCATCTTCATCTAAATCTTCTTCATCCTCTTCATTTGCTTCCTCAGCTTCAATCTCTTGATCTTCAGCATTTTCCATTTCTACATCTTCGTTAGCCTCTTCAACTTCTTCATCTTCTTCTTGGATGTCATCCAAATCATTCTTTCCAATTTGTTCAACTTCTTCTTTCTTGGGTAAAATTTTCTCTAATTCCTTCTCCGTTTCTTCAAGTCTCTTCATCCACACCTTTGAGGATAACTGATCGCCATGTATGGCTGAAAATGGATGCTTGAGAACTATCTTCGACATCAATTTAACACTGTTTCTTCTAACTAAAGTACTCTTATCACTTAAAGATCTAACTGATAATTGAATCATCTTTTGCTTTCTAGTGGCAAATTTGTCATCTAAATTACATAATTTGGTCATTGCTTGTACAGCCTTTGTTCTAACGTATGGATTTTGATCAAGAAATCTTTCTTCTAGTAACTCTAAAAGACTATCAATTTGTTGTTGACTGCCATGAGCATTTCTAGTCAGATCTTCGGATTGATCTAACTCCGTTTCATTTTTAACTATATCAACTACTATGTTACCACAAGTTTCAACAACAGAGCATCTTAATGTCATATTACTATTGTCAAGCAAAAGAGCAACCGAAGACATTTGCTTTAAAATTAATCTAGGACTTAGTTCAGATAATTTTATGAGAAACTCAGCTATAGATTTTGGACCATTACTATCATTGGAATTAAATTCGATTTGACTGATTTCTCTAAGTACTTCTTCAGTCAACACAATATGGTCGTATGACGTGGATAATGTGTTCAATAACTCAGCCATATAATGGGGCAAATGAACGTAATATGTTAAAGATTGTAATATAGAATTTTGCACTGAACTTGCTTGTCCATGCATTTTGACCGCCAAACAGATATTCTTGAACATATACATCTTGATACTTGCCTGCTTCATTCTCTCAGGGATTTCCATCATGTGGAAAATTGGTCGTATAAAAATATCTAAAAATGAGTCTCTTTCTGGTGTTGTAACAAAAATTTTATGTAATTCGATCTTCATCACGTTTGCAACAGCGTCAAGACAATTTTCAACTTGAATACAATTTGCCTTCCATGCTGCAGTGGTTTGAGCACTATTTCTAGAATTCTTACTATTGGCAGTATAATCTTCTTTGCCAAGGAAGATGAGTAAAACATGCATGAAGTATCCAAATCTTTCTAAGGACCTCTTTAAACTTTCCAAGTTGTCCATGTAGTCACCACTCTCAACAGAAGTAAAACAAACGTGAGTAATGCTATTAAACGAGGAGGTGATAAGATACACTAACTGCTTCTGATGTTTAGCATCTAAATGTTTATAACCTTGAGTAAGTTCGATTAAATCTTCAAATATTTCATGATTAAAGTATATCGATTCTGGGTTGTTTGCAAGTGTTTCAGTAACGGTTTCAAGCTTTGATTCAACGTCGCTCAAATCGGAGCCATAATCCTTTTCGGCATCAAAGCTGGTAATATAAGATGTTAAATTGAAATCCATCTCAACAATACTTAATCCAATATCTGCGTAGCCAGATTATTAATAATAAAAGGTGACTTTATGTGGAACGCGCCCTCGATGTGATTTAGTTTATTTGTTTATTTACCTTTCCTCATACTTCCTTCAGATCAATGATGTATATGCAGTACGCCCCATCAAAATTTTGGATACAACACAACTTACATCTCTACAATACTCCCATTCAAATGTTGTTATAATACATTGTGGACTATTTACTACTTCTTAATCTTAATCTGATATCTAATCCTTTAATTTTGCATATCCTTTTATCAATGCTTTTTCGGTACCCATCCTCTCGTCTTCTAATACACCCAACAAATCCTTCATTGTAACGGTTTTACCAGTTCTAATTTCACGATATCTTAACCCATTATCCCCTCTTATCGCAATTATAGAACTTTGTTTAGATTTAGTGTCACTTTCTGACGATTTACTTCCTCCTATGGCACCACCAGCACCGGCACCCCCTGATCCTGCAGTCATCCATGAATACTTCTTCTTACCAGTGGACATCATGGCAGCAGTTGCATTAGCGGCTCTATGAAGTGTTTCCTCTGCACCAGCTTTTCCACCTTCATTTTCTCCATTTTGTGAACCGTCTTCCAACCCTAATGCAATTCTCTTTTGAACTCTTTTCTCCTCTAATTCTTTCTGTCTTGCTGCTAAATTGCGAAGTTCTCTTGAAATTTCTGATCTCTGATTGGATGGAGTACTACTATTATTATTTTGCCCTCTTTTGTTTGATTTTGTTTCTATTAATGTAGGGATTCCTCTACGTCTATGACGAGACAAAATAATAGTCTTTGTAGCCAAATTAGAAATCCAATTTTCACATGCTGTAGACATTAATTCTAGCAACTCTGCATCCTGAAGAAAGTTTTGATTTAATCCATTTTCATTCGCAACTTTTTGCATAAATACTGAAAGATGGTATGGGTTTAAAAATGGTGATATACGAGGAAATTGCTTTTGCCTTTGCAATTGTAATTGTTGCTGTTGTGCGTTAAGCATCTTGTTTCTATTAGAATGTTGTTGCATTAATAATTCTTCTTCTTGTTGAATATCAACACCCGCTGCTGCCAACGCGTCATTAAGTTTCGCTGGGTCATCAGTATGAAGAAGAGATTTAGAACCGGTACCAGTACCAGCATTGTCCACGCCACTATTTGTACCACTCTTAATTCCTGGTTTATCTATATTAGAAGTATTTAAACCTTTGATACCCTGTGCTTGTTGTACTAACGGGTTCATTCTATTGATAGGAGGAGCGGCAGATATCGTCCCGGATTTTGGGTTATAAATCATTGGCCTATTGGTTGCTTGATTGGTAGAAGGTGCAACAGTGTTAGTATTAACATTATTATTGTGATTAATTTTATTATTATTATTATTATTATTAATCGTAGCATTAGGAGCTGTTTGCGTTGTTTTAAGGTCAACTGAACTATTAGGTTTACTCTGATTCTGTGAGAATCCACTTGGACTGTCGCCAGTATATATATTCAAATTCAGTGAATTCCCATTCAAGTTTTGTGGTGCCGGTGATTGTACTTGAAGTTTTTGTGATTGTGTTAGTTGTCCTTGGACTTGAGCTTGGGTCTTAATTGGAGTCTCTGGTTTTGTTTGACTCTGTTGTGCGGGCTTTGTTGTTGAAGACAAATTTGATTGTGAAGTTGGAGCTGTAGAGTTGGAATAACTCTTGGAAATATTTTGATTAGTTGAACTTGTATTTACTGGGTTGTTTGATGAGGAAGTTGCATTATTTGACAATGCGGTATTTTGCACTGATTGTGTAGCTGGCGAATGTGTTTGGATATTTGTAGGTCCTATGGAATGCGACCTAGATGAGTTTGCTGAATGATCACCCAGTGGAACTCCTGAAGGTAATGCAGAAGGTATACCAGAAGGAATTGGGGTGTTTGCGCCACTCATATTAGGCAAATTAAATCCAGGACTATCGAGAAAGTCAGCAGGTAATGAATCAAAATCAAAGTTGAATCCAACATCAGTATCCTTATTTTCAAACTTCACATCTATACCAGGTACACTATCATTCAATATATCATCTAATTGATCATTATTCATAGGCATAAAGTTATTAAAATCTTGCATTTCAGAAGTTGATGATTTCTGTCTCTTAGGCCCAGTTAAATCAACATCTTGAACATTGCTCAGTCGCTTACTACTCCCGTCGGACATGACTAGCTGAATGATATTTTGAAATTAATAATCAATCTGATAGATTGATGTACGTATATAAATATACAAAATTTAATATCCAGTTGTTTAGACCACCAGATTGATCGAATTTATGGAGATTATTTAGCCAGTTTTGTCGCAAAGAAAAAACATACTGAATATTTTGGTCACTTAATAGTCGTGTGAGACTCACTTTCTTTATATTATGAACTATCGTTACCAGCGTTAATAAATACTGACTAGCAAACGAAAAGGAGTAATTTCTGTAGAGACAACTGCAGTATTAAAATCAATCTGTTCTTGAAAGGGATAGTAATTTAGTAAATGTTATATATTAATATGTGGGGGGAAGATGTTTCGAGTACGTAATGTTACCAGTAAATCTTGACTTCTTTTGGAGTGTCAAGTAGAGGTTGCAATTATTACGTGCACTCCGCGATGGTTTTTAAAGGAAAAAATATGGAACCAAGAGATGAGCTTTTCAAACCAGAACTATCAAACTCAATCAAACTCACCTTTATTATTATACAAGCAACTATATATACATACATATAAATGTCTAAATCTAGTATGGCGACCTTTGAAGGTCACAGAAACCTTAGATTTCGTCTTGTTGTTGCAACTTTAGCTGGGAAGCCTATAAAAATCACTAAAATTAGATCAGATGATATGAATCCTGGTTTAAAAGATTACGAAGTTTCCTTCCTTAGATTGCTTGAATCTGTAACTAATGGTGCTCAAATTGAAATCTCATATACTGGTACTACAATCATTTATAAGCCAGGTATTATTATTGGTGGAGAACTTACTCACAATTGTCCACCTACTAAACCTGTTGGTTATTTCATTGAACCAATGCTTTATTTGGCCCCATTCTCAAAGAAGAAGTTTTCTATTGTGTTTAACGGTTTAACTGCTTTACAAAACGGTAAGGATGCTGGTTTGGAAGCTATTAAGTGGGGCTTACTCCCAATTATGGAAAAATTCGGGGTAAGAGAAGTTTCCCTTCATATATTAAAGAGAGGTTCTCCACCATTAGGTGGTGGTGAAGTTCATTTAATGTGTAACTCACTTATTGCAAGTCCACTCACTTTACATGCAATTGATACTCCAAAATTTTCTGCCATTAGAGGGGTTGCATACTGTACTCGTGTATCTCCATCTACCGTGAACAGAATGATTGATGCGGCAAGAAATGTTTTAAGACCAACTGGTGTTGAAGTTAATATTACAGCTGATGTTTGGAGGGGTGAAAATGCTGGAAAATCTCCAGGTTTTGGTATTACTCTTGTAGCTGAGCTGAAGAAGGGTTGGAGAGTTATTACTGAAGATGTAGGTGGAGCTGCCTCTTTACCAGAAGATTTGGGTGAGAAAGTTGCATATGAATTATTACATGAATTATCAAACAGTTGTATCTTGGGACGTAATCAATTACTGTTAGCATTGGCCTATATGGCAATTGGTAAGGAAGACATTGGTAGATTGAAATTGCATAAATCACAAATTGATGAAAATTTTGTTTGGTGGTTAAGAGATCTCCGTAACATATTTGGTACTGAAGTCTTCTTGAAGGATCTTGCAGAAGAGCCAATTCCTGGTGATGAAGACTACATGATGGCATCTGTTAAAGGTTCAGGATTTACAAGTGCATCCAAAAAAATTGTATAATAGAATTAATAATAGAAGAATAATAAGAATAACTAAAGTTGTAAGCGATACTTGATTAACTCTCTTTATCAGTATTGATAAATATACATGCAAAATATCATAATTATATACTTTTTTATTACAAACCTTTACGAACTTTTTAAATCTACCAGAATGAACACCAACCAATGTAATGTTGACATAAGTTTTCGACGCTGGTTGCCTGTTGAATTAATTTGTCAACTTGCGTAGGAACATCAAGTCCCTTTAATCTCTTTATATCATTTCCAACCAATTTATCCGTGATTCTTTTCAATACCAAAGCGGCTCTGGCATTTCTAATCTCTAACTCATTTTGTTTGGTGAGTCTAGCTGCTTCAGTTGCATTAACTTGACCCTTCTTCAACAACTCTGCAATATTAACCTGCGGAACTCTGATACCAGTGGCCTCAGCGACTGCTTTAGTTGGGAAATCTAATCCCCAGTTAATTAATGGATCGTATGCAAATGCTTCCAAAATAGCCATTAAAGATTCCTTGTTATCTCTCAACACTCTCATTACATGTTCACAAGTAATTCTAAAAGAACCTTCAATTCCACTAACTTCCATCGCATAATTAAGCATTCTAGTAAGACGGAATGGAACCTTTTCGGGATATTTCTCACGCAATATCGCGGCTTCAAAACAATCACCAAAATCAATATGAACGACCTTACCAGTAATTCTATCAAGCATCAAATTAGATGGATGTCTATCACCCAATCCAAGAATATAACCAACCATGGACATAACAGCCAAAGATCTCGTATAAGTTGTACGACGATCTAACCAAGCCTCTGATGACTTGGATTTAAGCCACAATACTTTATATAAATCTTGACCTCTTGTATTATCTAAGGCTCCGGTAAAAACTTCAACCTTTTGTAAAAGTGTCAAACTATCGTAGTCAGGTGCCATTTGCAACATGATACGATGTTCGATGTTTAATAAAATTTTCCTACTATCACGGTATTCCTTGATCAATTCATGGAATGTGTTAGAATTGGGAACCCAACTTAACAAACCGACCTTTGGAGACAATGGTATAGCCTTATATTGCTGAATGTCCAAATGTCTTTTAAAACATTCAGGATCATTCGCTAACAATGTATTAACTAACCCAAAAAGCTGCATGACTAAATTATCTTGTCTAATATCTTCGTGTCCCTTCAAGACAAAATCATAATCTTTACCGTCACTACCGCGACATGAAACCTTCCTTGGTCTTTGTTTAGACATAATGATACTGCACGTAGGATCAAATTTAGAAATCTTAATGATTGGCTTTCCTGGTTGGTAAGTTCCTGGAACTGCCAAGTCAAGATTTCTGACTTCCTCTAACTTAGGTGAAACATATTGTAATTCCAAACTTTGAGATTGCTGTAATTGACGATGAATTCTTCTGGAGACATTGTAATAAATATCCCATGCTTGATTCAAATTGGTTATGTCCTTAGTTCTCCTATAATTCAAAATCCATTCGTATGCATCCGCAAGTTCTCTTCCAAAAGCATTATTAAAAGTGGATTCTCTCATTGTTTCAGATCCATTTTGAATCATCTTGTGTAATGGTTCCAAAACATCAAACATTTTCTCGGTATTATGTTCACCAAAAAACAATCTTGAAGCATCTTCAAGACCCTCGTACCACTGTTCATGCCATAACACAGCAATTCTTATCAATTCGTGACTAACTAATTCAGCTTGGTCTACTAACACTGCAGAATGCAATCTCATCTTATCTATAATTGACAATGCAGCCTTCTTTCTACTCAAAGATTCAGAAGTGACCGCCACAGCCAATGGATATACTAATGCTTGTGGATGGGCTTTACCTAAATCGGTTAAAAGTCCAAATAATGATCTACTAACAATTTGGTTTGGTTGATGAATTCTTGAAATTAATTGAGGAATAACTTCCAACCAGTTATCTATTTTCACCATATTAAAACCTTCGCTCATTGCCTGTGCGACTTCTGGAATACCACCAAATTTAAACCATAACGTAAGTAAACGTAATGTATCTTGTAATGAGTTGGAGTATGAAAGTGCAATGGAATGGAAAAATCCCTTTACAGAAGGCACAACGTGTCTTTGAACAGCTTCGATCGGAATAACATTTGCAGCATGTGGTGGTTGGATTTGTTGAGGTTGATTCATAGATGACTGAGTTTGGTTGGGGAGAGATTGAGGTGGAGGGTGCAATTGGGATTGCGATTGCAGTTTTTGTGGAGAAGATAATTCTTGGTGATGGAGTTGTGGTTGAGGTTGTGATTGTGAAAGTTGATTTTGATCAAGAATTGGTGGTTGTATTTGCCCTCTGTCTGATATATCTTCGATAGTGCCACTTGTACCAATAGCTTTCACCGACTCATTCTGTTCCATTATATCAGAATCAATCTTTGCATTGTTATTATTCAGGGTGGTAAAAAGCGAAATGACTTCAAAATTGGCCAATGCCCAGTTATGCCATGCTTTATACCATTTGTCATCGAAATGAGTAGCTAAAAGGTAAGCTCCTAAAATAATTTCAGATGTTTCAGTTCTCCAGTTACTATTCAAAGCTATCTGCCATTCACCTTGTTTTAAGAAACACCTCGAAAGCAATTTGGTATATTCTTCAACATGCTTAGGAATTCCTGGCCCTTCAGATGGTAATGGTTGAGTTATTAGATCGTTTGGATTTAAACCTAAATCTTGTGACATTCTTGTTGTAAAATCTACCAAATGGCGTAAAGCTTCCTTTTGTTGACCCTTGGCCCACATATATTTTAATTGTGCGTACACAACTTGAGGTGGTGCTCTGGATGGATTTTCCGGTGAACCCTCCTCGAGTAAGAAGTTCAATGACTTT
The DNA here is from genome assembly GCA_030578175.1 of Dujonia santamariae. NCBI lineage: Eukaryota > Fungi > Ascomycota > Pichiomycetes > Serinales > Debaryomycetaceae > Dujonia > Dujonia santamariae. Next base: position 178,135 of record JANIVZ010000011.1, read on the forward strand.
TCAGCAAGATTGAGTCTACCAGATTTACGACACAAATTAGCAAATTTAATCCACATGTCCATATCTTGTTTAGGCTTGATAACAAGTGCTCTAACTTTAAGCATTCTTTGCCAAATATCGACGTTTCTTTGACATCCTAATAATCTCGTATTCCACGTTTTCCTCATAATAGCTCTCTTCTCTGAACCTTGTGGTAAACATTTATATTTGATAATTTCTTCTAATTCAGCTAACATTTGAACTCTAACAACTACACCATATGCTCTGTTGTAACTTTCACTTACTAACGCCGTGATTTCCGTCACAAGTAAATCTCTCGCCTTCAAGATATGGTTCGATGCATCTTCAAAATTATTACGATGTAAACTTAAGATTGCATTAAAAAATGCCTTGTCAGGGGATTCGGATTTCATAACCTTAATACAAACATCCATTCTATCCCATTGACCAAGACCCCATGCTGCTGCTGCAGCCAATGGTGCAACCAACCTTTTAGTGTCACTCGATGCAATATTCCACTTACTTTGTGCCAATTCAGATAATTGTTCCCACTCACCTAGAGCATGAAGACATCTCATCTTACCCAAGGTTGTATCAGTTGTGTCTCCTTCCAACTTTTCTCTTTCATTATAAGCTCTAAGGGCATCATCCCATCTTTGCAATTTTTCGTACCAAGATTCTTTCAATTGAAGGTCGTGGTGCAACTGAGCGTGTTTTAAAATACCAACTGCTGCATCTGATTGTTGCAATTGGTTATTGATACTAATTAATGATTCAATTGTAGGTGTTGTTGGTTCTTCATAAAATTCTAATTCTTTATAATGCAACGCCTTTGCATATGCGTGACATCTTTGGGCATATGTACCCAACGTAGAAATACTGATGGGTAATGATTTATCATCATGCTCCATGAATTCCGCTAAATTCAATAAAATTTGGTGGATTTCTGGAGGATTGTTCGGTGAAGACAACGCAATACAGAAAGATTGAACCAACTCTTCTTGGTGTTGAGAGTACAATTCATTCCAGCAACTAGCAAAACTGGCATTAAACAAGTCTTTGGCCAATGGGTAATAATCTGAAGCCAAGCTAGCACATGCCCTAATTGCATGTGAAGGTGATTGTTTCAATAATTCTTTACTAAATCGGCCAATCCACTCTTGCCAATCTTCTTTTGTCCTTCTTTGACTTGAATCCCAAGCTGCCTTCAAGGCTGATTGGTTGACTGGTAATTTCTTAGATGGCATATCAACGTCAGGAACTTCATAGTTCATCAAGTGATTATCATAATCCTTATATGCAATTGATGATGGGGGTAATGGATCCCCACTCAATAACTTGTTAACTAAAATTTCAAAGTTTGGGGCGTTAATTTGACGATTAATCAAAATTTTTTTGATTGCTGGAATAAATACCGTAAATTCGGTTCCTAAGACAGTCAAAAGTGCCAGTAAGGTATTAATACATGAATTTCTTAACTCTTCGACAGAACCTGTTTCTTTAGATGATGTCGTGGTGGAAGTTGTCGTAGTTGTGGTAGTAGTGGTATTGGTACTCGAGCTGATTATAGCACCATTGGAGTTGGTCGTACTTTGTAAGGTTCTCAAAAGAGGGTGAATAATTCTTGAAACCATATCATTCAACAATACATTCCGAGATAACCTACCGATAGTGTCAATTGCAGATCTTCTCAATGGAATTGGACCCACTTCAAACATTCTAACGATTGATGGTACAATAATATGAACATATTCCTCAATATTACTCCCAAATACAACAAACAGTCTCAAAACGTGAATTGATGCTTCTCTTTTGACTGATTTATCATCCTCGAAAACATTTAGTAAAGTAGTCAAAACATCAGGTAAATACATCTTGAATTCGCCCTCGAGAGCTCTCGAGATGTTTTCGATTAATGAAATAATAATAATTTGAATTGATTGCTGTGAATGTGCGTTAAAGAATTCCTTTATCATCGCAAATATGTCACTTAAAAATGGTCTTATGTGTTGCTTAACAATTAGAATCAACCCACTTAACTGTTGGAAATAAAATTTCAACATTGCCGGTTGACAAGTATGCATAACGTTAATGATTCCTGGAATAATCTGAGGTAAAAATGAAACACACCTTAATCCTAAAGTTTGGAAGATATACATAACGGCGGTGATTACTTTGTTATGATGCGTACTCAATGATGGATCCTTCAATATTCTCATAAGATTAGTTATTGCAACTGTGGAGTAGTATTCATCGTTGGAAGGTGACATACCTTGCATGAGCAAGGCAACGTCAACGGGAGGAGCATTTTGTTCGGCTGGTATATTTTTGGAGTTTTGTTCAACTTCACGATGCTTGTAGGGGTCTAAGGCACCTAAGATACCCAACAATCTAACTGTTTCTCTTCTAATATTAGCGGAAGTTTCCAGCTTCAATATTCCAACAAGCATACCTAGTAATTGTGGATAATCCAATAACGGTTGAATGACATATCCTGACGATGAAGATAATTGACCTAAAGTTTTCAACGCGGCGTCCCTTTTATACGAGGAACTTTGATCTTGGAAAGTATCTAAAATTAATGGCATCAAATCTGGAATGAAGGGTTTCAAGTCTTCACCACCAACAACAGCTAACTCACCTAAACACACAATGGCACTCAGAGCAACTGAAGAGCTTGAAATATCCTTAGCCTTCGGAATTAAGGCCTCAACAATTGGTTTTACGTAGGGTCTAGTCAACTCCTTAGAGTTGGAAATTAACAATGAGAGTAAGACGGCACTTTCCTCCTTCTTTCTACTTCCAGTTGAGTAATCCAATCTAGATAACAATTGTATCAATGTTTTTCTTAAACTTGGAACAATGTAGGCTGGATTAATTGACGATAATCTTCCTAACAATTTAATGGTAACTTTCCTAATACTGAATACTTCATCGTTCAATGCGATGAACAATAATCTGACGTTAGTAGCTTGAGATAACTGAGGATCAAAGCTACCGCCAGATTTCTCGCCTAAGCATTGTAAAACTTCTAATCTGATTTCAGGGATAGGATCTGTAATTGCCAATGATAATAATTTGTCCAACACTTCATTTACAGCATTCAATGCGTAAACACTGGTTTGATGACAAATGGGGTCTCTAACAAACATTTCACATGACGTAATAGCGGCAACTCTTCTCACTTGCGGGTTATTATGTTCCAAATAAGAGATGGTACAATATCTAACTAACTCATTGAGTTGATAATTCTCAAATTTAAAGTAAGCAAGCATTTCCAATGCCTTGATGAGAATTCCACTATCATAAGATTCATATGCTTCCAAATTGCTTAATATACTATTTATACTCAACCCGGTATCCCTAGATATCATAATTAATCTATAATCTTTAGCTAATGGAGTATTCATTCTTATGTTCCCATACGGAGAACCTGGTGGTTGGAAAACTTTACCGGAAAGTACCAAACTTAATAAATTAAGCAATTTCAGATTAATCAATGTGGTTAAGGTGGGGATATTCTTCAATAATCTCTCCAAAACCATTTGCATATGGTTAGAAAGCGAACAATTGCTAAACATCATGTCAAGAATATCTCTTTGTAAGTGCTTGGTCAATGCAGGTCCCACAGCAATAGACAATTTGCCTATACACTCAAATATGGCTGGTTCGGTATCTCTTCTAGAGGTTCTGTATTTAGCAGATCCTGAAACTGTCGACGAGAGTGAACTTAAATGAAGGTTACCATTAACAATTGCATTAGCATCTCCTCCTACACTGTCAACATCTCCGTTCATACCCCCACCATTACGTTCATCGCTTCCACCAGTTACCGCATTCACTATTATCAGTTGTACACTCGAATTCCCTGGATAAGATAATCCATCTCTAATATTATCTAAAATAGCATCAAGATAAGTAGCTATTTGATTTCCTACTTCCAACGAAATCAAACCTATACTTCTGAATATAGCAGATTTTTCAGAATTGGCCATCTCACTGTGTTGAGTCTTGTATTTTTTCAATTGTGATAAGTAATACAATAAAGTTCTATGCAAATAATTATCCACATATGCCGGGGTGTTTACACAGCAAAGAAGTGGGAAAATATTAGTTAATTCCTGTCTGATAATTGTGACCTTATTATGCTTATAGAGAATGGTATTTTCAAAAATCAATTCGAATTTCTTTTGTATGTAATCATCGTTGTGATATTTCACAAGTTCTCTGTAGACCAAGAGGGCACCATGTATAGCTTCACTTGATTGAAGTCCAGACGTAGTAGCAGTGATAAGATTGTAGGCTGTGTTTGCAGCCATTCCCAAGGGGGTAGAATCGTCATATGAATCATTGTGATGATGATGTTGCAGATGTTGATAGTGATTATTCGATGAGGATGTCGAATTGTTCGTGTGCCTGTCGTTTAAGACTTTAGATGCCAGGTCAATTAAGTTTTTAATCCAAAATTTTCTCGAATCAGCATCACGTTCATAAATAATTCCCATACATCTTTGTAATGCAACAGCAGCATCAGTTCTAATAATCAACTTATGGTCTCTTAATGGGATCCATAAATGTTCCAAAAATTGATTTATAAATGGGTATAATAATGTTGGAGCATTATCGGCCAATGCAGTAATAATCAATATAGAAGCATGTCGTCTATTCTCGTGTTGTTTGGTATTACTTTGTAACCATTCAATGGCTCTTTTGGCCTCATATTCCACAAAATCAACAGTTAAGGTCCCGCCTGGTGTCGCCAACTTCCCCAACGTCTTGGTTGCTTGTTTCATAATAGATAAGTCGGGTGATAAGATCAATGCACCTAAATAGTTTGAAAATCTAGCAGTCTTTGTGGCATTCTCCTCGCCAACACCAGAATCAAATTCAATTAATGAATTCAATGCAGCAATACCACCTAATGTTTCTGATGCCTCGTGGCTGTGTAGTAACTCAAAAATCTTCTTATTGATATCATTATTATATCTATTAAATTGTTCAGGGGAAAGATCTCTTGCAATCGATGCTAAGTAATACCTTAATTCCAATGCATATCTGTTTCTCTCTTCTTCTTTGGACGACCTTAACCCATTAAAAATCTGAGGTAATGCCATCCCATCAATAATCTGAACTTGAGTGGTAACAGACATACTGATTCCAACTCTCTGCTTCTTCTTCTGGAATTAATTGTCCTTATGTCGTTGTTGTTTTGGAAATTTTCAATGCTTTTATTTGCCTTACTACCTTATCATTTTTTTTCTGGTTTGACGCAGTTTGGTATTGATTGGTGGTGCACACACGCAAACCATATATCATTCTTTAAAATATGATCTTCTTAACTTTATGGTCTAGACCACCAAACTTCAAATAACAAGGAAGTGGGCTATTGGTTACCATCTTGACTTACTTTCTTCAGAACAAGATTAGAAACACAAAACTTTGTAATTGCTTTTTGTATTGAAAAGTACTTACAATTTCCATGTCTCTCATTGGCTTCTCATTATCTTAATCGCTGGTGGGAAATCGATTTCAATCCAAGACTAACTAATATATGAACCTGAGCTTTTAATCGTTTCATAAACTACAATTGGATCATCATTCTTAATTGTTACATATTTTATTTTATTGTTTATTTTTTTTTTTAACTGATTTTTTATTCATCTATTTCTTTTATTGTACCTATTTTGAGTTTACATTCATGATCTATGGTACAGAGAATAAGGAAAAGTTTCTTACAATACTTGGTCCATATTCATCATAATCTTGCTTGGTGTAGCAATAACTCTTGAATTCGGCAGTTTGAGCTAATAAAGAACCACCAAACCAAACAGCATTTCTTTGTCTCTTGTGAGAAATAACTTGCACATCAACACCACTACTCTTGACACCCCCACTCAATCTTTCACTCAATTCAATTCTTTCCTTAACTAAATCCTTCAAGTCTCTTTGTAATCTTCTACCAAAATCTTTAAACATGGTAGAACCACCAGAAAGTACAATATTCTTATACAATTTCTTTCTTACATCAATTGGTGAAGCTTGAATAACTTGATCAACAACAGTTGGTAAAGGAGTTAAATAATCTGATGAGCATATCTCTGGGTTAAAGAATATTTCTGGTGCTAAGAATCTTTCGTAACCAACGTCAACTACCTTTGGTTGTTTATGTTTATCGGTATATTCAACGATATATTGAGCAAACTTTTCGTGTGGGTATTGATCGAATTTATTAAATTCTTTGACAATATCAGGACACACATAGCAAAATTGTTGCTTGATCTTTTCAGCGGTTTGTAAAGAAGTATCAACTTCACCACGATCTCTTAACAATGATTGTATGAAAAGAGTAATATCTCTACCAGCTAATGGAATATTCTTAATGGCAGCACCAATAACGTAACCCTCGGCAACAGGAATGACGTGAGTAACACCATCACCTGAATCAATAACAGTACCAGTTAATGATCTATCAGATACCTTTGAAGAAGTCCATGAAGCAGCAAGTGCTAAAACTGCTTGAACCGCAATATATAACCCAGCACAATTGAAACTTTCAAACATAATTTCAGCAGTCAGCTCTCTATTTTCTGGAGGGTTCAATGGAGGTTCAGTTAAAAGGAAGTAATGATCTTCAGGTTCACATCTTAAATACTTGAAAATAGAATTTTCCCAAAACCTTTCCATATGATCCCAGTTTTCAATTTGACCATGTCTAATTGGGTAAGATAAATTATACGATGGACCATTGGCAGCTGCTAACGCTTCATTTCCAATAAAAAAGTCTAAATCTTCCAAACCACGCTTGGATGATAAAAATGATGATTTATTACTGGTACCAGTTGATTTTGATGACGAAGCTGATAAAGTGGAGATAGCGGTTGGGAAAACAAAAGATGGTGAATCATTGCCTGCAAATCCCAACTTTGTTAAACCCGTACCATTATCCATCACCACTGCTGGTGTACCCATAGAAGCCATGATGAATTAACAATAATAAAGATAATAAGGTTTATGCTTCAATTGACCTTGAATGTAACTTGTTAGTTACTCTATTGGATTCACCAATTTTTCCCTCCGTTGTAGGGATAATCGGTAAATGCGCGACTTGGCGGAGCTCCCGCCACATGCAGGCTACGAATTGGTGATGTTGGTGCAACCCCTTTAAGGTAACATTATAAGTTCACTTGTATTATATATTAGGTTGTTTTTCTCTTGATGAAGGGTCTTCATATTCATGATAATTACTTTGGTAAGCGCAAAAAAAAAAATTCAAAGAAAAATAGAATAGAGAACCAGATTTCTTAAATATCAATTTTTAATGGCTGTAAATACTTTCTGGACAGTACTGTTGATTCTAATAATACAACTAATTGCGTTTCTAGAGGTTTGTTTAGATTACAAGTAAATTTTATATTATTTCTCATTTTTTGATATTGAATTTGTTCGTCTATATACTAATACTCATCCTTTCCACTAATAATCACGTCATTAATCTTTAAAATCATTCTAGTTAATTGAGTAGCTAATAATAATTGTTGCTTCTTACCAATTAATGGATCAATTACAAATAATTCCTTCATATCATTGGTTCCCTTACCTAAACAGTCAACCCCTAAATTAGAAGAGTTTTCATTAATTTGTTTGGCCTTTAATGAACTTAAAGTTTCAATTGGGTCTAACCCAGAGTTTTCAGCTAAAGTCATTGGAATCTTATCTAAAGCTTGCGAAAATGCTCTAAATGCATATTGATCTATACCCTTTTGTCTATCAGCAGCATTGGAAACTGCGATGGAACAAGTTAACTCTGCTGCACCACCACCATAAACAACTCTATTATCTCTAATTAAGTTTCTAACTACACAAATAGAATCATGTAATGCTCTTACACCTTCATCAACAATCATTTGATTGGAACCTCTGATGAAACATGTAACAGCCTTGGTATTTGAACAATCTTCAATAACAAGCATTCTATCTCTGGTGGTACCAAATTCTAATTCACGAATAACACCACATGAACCTAATTTTTCAGCAGTTAAATCTTCAAATCTTGGAACAATTCTACCATTGGTAGCAATGGCTAATAATTCTAATTCTGAACCACCAACCCATCTAATAGCAGTTAATCCATTAGCTAATAATAAATGATTTGCTTCATCGTCAAAACCCCATTGACATACAACTACATTGGCACCGGCATTCTTTACAGCATCAATCATTTCTTGGAACTTCTTTTGTTCATATTCTTGTAATACTTTAAATTCTTCAACTGATGAAATATCTAATTTATGCTTTGTTTTTGGCTTTGGTGGCTCAAATGGACATGTTAATATAGCAATTTTACAATTTTCAACTCTCTTTGGCATTTGTGGATGAGAAAATTCTTTATCTAATATAACACCCTTAATTAATTCTGAATTTTCTAAAGCTCCACCAACTTTACCTTCCATCTTAATTAATTCAAAATCAACATCCTTTCTTTCAAAGTCTGCTACTGATAATACGGCATCAACAGCCATCTTAGCAAATTGTTCATGTGACTTAGAAACAATCTTAGAACCAAGTGAAGTCTTTGCAGACTTTAATAAGTTAGAATCAGTAGATTCAGCACTAATATTAATTTCATCGGCAATTTTGTTTAATTGTTCAACGGCTACTTTACAGGCTTCATCAAATCCATTAGCAATCTTGATTGGGTGAATACCCTTTTCAATTAATTCCAAAGCTTGATCTAAAAGTGATGAAGCTAATACAACAACACCAGTTGTACCGTCACCAATTTCATCATCTTGAGATTTGGATAATTCAACCAATAATTTAGCGATTTGATTATCTAAGTCCATGGAGGATAAAATAGTAGCACCATCATTGGTAATGGTTATTTCACCATCTTGAGAGATTAAAATTTTATCAAGACCTCTTGGTCCTAAAGAAGTTTTGATAATTGATGCAACTGATCTTGCAGCGAGAATATGTGATTTTGTTGCTTCTAAACCATGCTTTCTAGTCTTCTTACCTTGATCCCTAACAATAATAAAAGGTCTTCCCATTTCATCTTGTGCTACAATAGCATTAGAAAGATCTGGCATAGGCATTCCTTGTCCAGCCATGATGTATATTTGTATATATTTGTATGAATAGTTAAATTACTGAAAGGAAGCCAGTTTTTGACTTTTCATGGGTGTCGATTTTTTTCTTTGACTACCGCGTTGAAAACTTTACACAAAGATTATTTTTTTGCCTTTTAGTATTGATATATCACGTGGAAGAAAGAACGAGAACATGCTGCGAAATACTAGTCAATATTTGGATAAATATCTCCAAACATCAAGAAAGAGAGAAATTTTCAAATTATGATACTTATTTCACTCGATCTCATTCCTAGTAGATAGTAAAACCCAATTTTTACTTTGTAATACATTTATAAAAAAAAAATTATTATGGTTTGTTTTTTTGCCATCTGACAATGAAACAAAGTTACAGCTAAGAAGTGTGTTTATGTATAATTCTAGAAATTGTAAAAACTACAGAAATTATATTAATTAAGTTTCAAATCTCTAAAACTATTTGTATATGTTTAGTTTTTTTTTTTTCTCTTTTAATGTACAAGAAGAACTTAATTTTGATATTTGATAGAGTATACTTTAATTAACCATAAACATCAAAACTTAGCTGTTAACTATATTCTCCTTAATGACATAGAATTCCCATACCACTACATTTCCTGCACTTAAATGATATCATCACATAAAATTTGCAGTTTCTTTTTAATATTTTTTTTTTTACCTTCTCACATAAAAGCTTGGACTATTCCACCATTTAATAGAGGGCATCTCATCTTAATAACTTCACCAATATGACTGAAATTGATATTGATAACGCTTCTTTAGAACAACTCAGAGACGTTTTAATTAACAAGAGTGGCTCCACTCCTCTTGCTAACAGATTCAGAGCTCTTTTCAACTTAAAGAACATTGGTGCTGATTCTCAAGATGAACAAGAATCTCATAAGGCCATCGATTACATAGCTGAATCTTTCAAAGATAATTCAGAATTATTAAAGCACGAAGTTGCATACGTTTTAGGTCAAATTAACAAGCTTTACGCTGCCCCACATCTTAGAAGCGTCCTTGCTAGTACTGAACAACAAGTCATGGTCAGACACGAAGCGGCTGAAGCTTTAGGTGCAATTGGTGATAAAGATTCTTTAGCTATGTTAGAAGATTACTTCCAAAATGATCCACAAGTTGAAATTAGACAAACTTGTGAATTAGCAATTGAAAGAATTAAGTGGGAAAACTCTGAAAAGCCAACCCAAGAAAACTTAAAGGAATCAATTCACGGTTCTATTGACCCGGCTCCTCCTTTAGCTCAAGAAGATGTTAAGATTGAAAAATTAACTAACATCTTAAACGATCAAGAAAAGCCATTATTTGAAAGATATAGAGCTATGTTCAGATTAAGAGAAATGGGTACTGATGAAGCAGCACTTGCATTAGCCACTGGTTTTGATGATCCATCAGCCCTTTTCAAGCATGAAATTGCTTACGTTTTCGGTCAATTATGTAACCCTGTAACTGTTCCTTCATTAATTAAAGTTCTTCAAAGAGAAACTGAAGCCCCAATGGTAAGACACGAAGCTGCTGAAGCTTTAGGTTCTATTGCTACCGATGAATGTTTACCTGTTTTAAAATCTTTCTTAAACGATAAGGATGAAGTTGTTAGAGATTCCGCCGTTGTCGCCTTAGACATGTATGAATACGAAAACTCTACTGAAATCTAGAGAAATGACTAATAATATAGAAGAAAAATGAAAGAAAAAGAAACTCTAATAGATAAACAAAAAGAGTATAGTAATTAGATGAATAAATGGGATATAAGTATGGTAAGATGAGGTGTTTTGTTTTGTAGTATCATCCATTATTTTTTTCTTTTTTCTTACAATTGCAATTATGTCTACAACTTGTTTCCTTTTAATGTTATATCTATTACTATTATACAATGAGTTGAGCAAAAATGCTCGAATGCGAGGAATCTTTCGAAGAGTTTAATTATTGGTTCTGAATTTATAACCACATCCAGTACAAGTGTAAAAAACGGTAGCACCTTCATCCGCAGATCTAAGTTGTAAAGTATGATATTGCATTTCTTCGTTACCACACTTTGGACATTTTTCCTTGATGGTAGCACCTTCTTCCAATTCATCTTTCTTAAGAGAAGTCTTAACGACGGATCTGTTCATCTTTAATTTGGAAGGGAAGGCATCTTCAGCTGATTGAGTAACAACCTTCAAGTTTGCAAAAGATGATGCATCATAACCAGAGTCACAAACTTTACATTTAACCGATTTTTCAGCACCAGCGGAATCCAATAAATTACCACAAGCAGTACAAAAGATTAATGAACCAACGGCAGACATATTATGAATCGTTTATTATAATAGTAATAATAATAATATTGAATAATAGATTACTTCATCATTCATTTTGCTCATTAATATATATATATTTTTTTTTTCACCTTTCCATGTCTCATCTCGAATGTATGTGCAGGTGCGATGAACATCAGACAAACTATTGAGTTTAATGCGTGAGACAGATGCTCTATGTTAGATCAAACATTTTCAATTTGGGAGATATTCCAGAATGAGTATCATTTCATTTAAAAGAGAACCAATCAAAAGAAAATATTATATACTACACTAACTTTAAATCTATTTGTATTTCAATCGGTATAAAAAAAATTAATTATAAATATTGAAGAAGCAAAGGGTAATTTGATAATCTTTGAATAGTTTTTGTAAAATGTAGTTCGTATCATAAGGATTGGGTCGTAATAAAGTTTTTGTTGATGATGCTGTAGTAATATATCACTATTGGATTATTTACACAATTGGAACCAGTTTGTTCTTTCTTCTTTCCAAGATTGATGCTCCACCTAAATTTAAGTCAAATAAGTTAACTGGTATTTTAGGGACTTGAGTTGGTTCACCCATTTTTCTCGGTACTTGAGATAATACTTTACCATTGACATCAACCAGTTCCATATTTTCTTCCATTTCTTCTTCTTCCTCTTCTTCAATCAATTCTTGCATATCCTTTGTGTTACCAAATCTATTAGATAATGCAGCTTCTTCACCCATTCTATGAACAGCAGCAGAAATATCAAACGCATCTCTGAGTGCAACAGCAGCTGGTGAATACATACCACTATTCTTATATTTCTTAGAATATCTTGCAGCAACACCATTTTGGGAAGCAATTTCATTATTAATTGGATGGGTAGTATTAACAGATTCAACATGAGAAGAATCGGATAAATCGACCTTTTGCAGGGCAGTTGCGTAATTAGGTAATTCTCCACCAGCTTTAATCCATGGGTCATTTAAGAAATCAACGATAGTATATCTTTTAACTGGATCAACAGTTAATAATTTACTAACACAATTTTTGGCCAATGGAGATATTTCATCCCACCATGGAGCTAAAAATTTGTATTCACCTCTAGCAACCTTTTCAGTTAAACTTTCAATTCTTTCATCATAAAATGGTGGGAAACCACATAATAAAGTGTATAATACACATCCAATAGCCCACATATCAACTTCTTTAGAATATTTTTCATCCCTAACAATTTCTGGAGCAGTATAACCAACAGTACCACATGGAGTCTTAGTATTATGTTCCCAAATTTGCTTAGATAATCCAAAATCTGCTAATTTAACTTGACCAATTCCACCACCGCCGATACCTGGCATGTATTCACCTTCATCTTCTTTAGTTTGTGGATCATCGGATTTTCTTAACTTTGCAATTGGATTAACAGAAGGTTGAAATTCAATAGGACTATACAAGATATTCTCAGGCTTAATATCTCTATGAACAATTCCAACTTCTTCATGAAGATACCTTATGGCTGAGGCAACTTGTAAAATTACATGTCTTGATAAGTTTTCACTTAAATAAGTGTATTTAACAATCGCAGTAAAAATTTCACCACCAACAGCTAATTCTTGAACAATATAATAATATTGATCAGAATCAATAAATTCAATAAATTTAACAATATTTGGATGATCTAATTGTCTCATAATTGTAACTTCCTTTAAAACAGATTGCTTTTGAGCTTGATCCATTTGAAACTTTCTCAAGATTTTAATAGCAACAAATTGACCAGTTTTTTTATTTTGGGCTTTATAAACAACTGAAAATGCACCTTCACCCATTTGTTCTAATATTTGATAATTATCTAATTTAGGATATATTTTACCTTTTTGTCTTTGAATATTTTCTTGTTCAACAATTTGGGTAGCTGCATTTTGGTAGTTACCAGCACCATTATCAGCTGGGACAGAAGCGGCAATGTTAGAGGCGTGGCCATACTCATTTGAATCAGGAGCAACAGATGTGGAAACGGTTGGTTCAGCAGCAGCATAGTGTTCAATATTAGTGGTAGGAGCGTTAGAATCAGTTACTGTAAATTGTGGATCTTGAAGTTGTTGTTGTACTGGTTCGTATTTTTCAGTAGTTAAAGTTTCACTCAGTTCATTTGGTAAAGATGGGAAATTTGATATATCACGAGCATGGTTAGTATCAATAAGAACTGGTGGTCCAATATCCAATGGCTTCTTCTTTAATTCATTAGCCTGTTTACCATGTCTAATAAATGCCTTTAAATTTTCAAACATATTTGTATTTGAAGTAGTTGAGATGTAGGAGATAAGGTAAAAGAGGGTATATAAGTATTAAACAATTTTATTAATCAAGTTATTCAAATTTCTTTAGTCTTTAGTCTTTTATCTATCTATCTACTAATTTATCAACTATTCTTATAGAATTTGAACAAAAGAATCACCCTTGAGTTATTGATTTTTTTAGTTGCGCACGGGAATTTGAATTTGAATTTGAATTTGAATTTGAAAAAGCAAAATTAGAATTGGTTACAACGCACACCTTCGGAGAAATCTGAAATGCTGACAGGAAAGAAACAATAACTAAGCGAAAAATACAGTATATTTCATACAAAAAAAACGGCTATACCGGAAATTCCAGAGGCTATTGAACAAGTGAGTTGTGCGAGAGTAATTATAATGTAGTGGCTACTTAAAGGGAGCTTATGTCTAAATGAGTTATTAGCTAAAGTTCGTTAATGGCCAGAAAATATTTTTGTATGAGGTTTTTAATTGTTGCTTAACAAGTAGGCGCGACAGCAAGTTTAGGAGAAGATGGTAAACCGCAGGTGTTGCATTTCCACAGTAAACTACCTTTACAGGATGAAATTCTAGATCAAATTTAAATGTGAATGTGAATCAGAATCAGAACGTAGGAGGAAATGCCCTCACTGCTTAGGGGTTCAGTTTCTTTCATCATTCTATTAAACGGGTATAGTAATGTATGTAATAGGTATTTCCCTCTCAAAACAAGGCTTACGTCATTCTGTATGACTGCACCGAATATAATCTATACTATATCTCAAATTTTTTTTTTTTTCTATACACGGGCCGATTTTGCTACCATTCATATAACTGCTAAGAAAAACGTATGATGACATATATAGACCACCATAGCTCAAAACCAAATAGAAAATCGTCCATCTGTGATACTCACACCATATGTGTACATATTTTTTCTTTTACTTGTACTTGTAGTCGAATAATTTTACTTAGATGTTGTTCTTTGCTAGTCATCGAATTATATAATGTACGTATTACTAAACATGCGTATATAAAATAATAAGTTTGTATGCATCGTATATATCCGACCAGAATTATTTTTGTGTATTGTTCCCATAGAGTATATGTATATATATATATTTACTAATATTGCAGCTACTTCTGGAATATAACATAGATTCTCTCGAAGAGAGCTAAGCTAATATAGTTGTTCTTGCCCGGTGGGTGCCAGTAGAGCGTATAGCGATAACTTGTATATTAATCATATTCCTCTACTTGTTGGTAAGCTCCATCCCGCCAGGGCTCCCTATCCAAGGTGGATGAACTACATCGAGTTCCCTTCGGTCGATCACTTTTTTTCCCTTAGCCCCTTAGCTAAATTAGATTCATCCAAAAAGTAAATCATCTTCTACGAGATTCGGGCCTCATCGGACATGCGAAAGCAGATCCTCACCTTAAAGATGAAGAAGAGATTCTATTTCTATTTTTATCGTTTTTTTTATTTTTGTCTTTGCTTCTTATTCCAAAATCTGAAGTTTTCACGTGATTGACTCTAGAACAATATGGTGGGGGGGGGGGAGGTCGGAGCGTGAAAGAGAATTGAATTATTTTGGGGTGGAGGATAAATATTTATTTCAGCGAATAATAAATAATTTCACTTAAAATAAAACGTATAACTGTAAAAGTTTTTCTTTGGTTATAGAAGAACAATAATATATTACCGTAAATATGCCTAAAGCTCTCGTTTTTACTGATTTTGACGGTACAGTTACTCTTCAAGATTCAAATGATTACCTTACTGAAAATCTCGGTTTTGGTAAACCACGCAGATTAGAAATTAATGATTTAATCTTTGAAGATAAAATTACATTTAGAGATGGATTTAGAGAAATGCTTGAGTCAATTCCAACACCATTCCCAGAATGTATTGATTACTTATTGAAAAATGTTGAATTAGATCCAGGATTTGTTCATTTTTACAATTGGTGTGAATCTCAGGGAATTCCAGTTGTTGTTGTTTCATCAGGTATGAAACCAATTATCTATGCATTATTAAAGAAGCTTGTTGGAGAGGAAGCAGTTGAAAACATTGAAATTATTTCAAATGAAGTTAAGGTTTTACCAGATGGCAAGTGGGAAATTGTTTATAAGGACCCTGAAAGTGGATTTGGCCACGATAAGTCAAACTCAATTAGAGAATATTTGGTTAAACATGGTTACTCCCCAAACACAACCAACTTGGAAGATCACGGTAACCCAATTTTATTCTACTGTGGTGATGGTGTTTCCGACTTGCTGGCTGCAAAGGAAACAAACCTTTTGTTTGCTAAACATGGTAAAGATTTGATCAAATATTGTATCAAGGAAAAAATCCCATACACAGAATTTGACAGTTTTAAAGATATTTTAGAGAAGGTTGTTAAAATTGTTGAAAAGGATGGTAAGAACATTCAAGAGTTTATTGAAAACGAATAGAGCTTTGATACAGCGTAGAGATGAGCAAAATAAATACATACACCTATACGGAACACACATATATATTTATAGTCAATTCAAAAATAGAATGGTACGATTTAATCTTATCTTTTAGATTTGTAGCTACATAAACCGTAGCCTCTGATGTTCCACGGATAGTTGACTATTGACATTGGATACATCGCTAACAATAGATTCGTATTGATTTCCCCTGTATAAGCCGTTAATGCCAAGATCAACAGGGTGTACCCGGAAAAAAAAATCTGACAACCACCACTGCAAAGCGCCTGAAGTAAGCAACAGGTTCCCGGCGTTCGGCAAAGTGGATGGACCAACAATGACGAAAGTAACACCCTGCTGGCAACACTAATCCGACACGCAAATGATTCACTCTAGGCGCCCACCTATCCTAACCTTTTATTGTGCTGATTGGACTGTACGTGGCTAATTATAACTGCTTCTCCACAATTTCTATAACCACTTTTATTTTGTCTAACATAGCCTAACAGTAAAATTGAAGTAATTTTTTTTTCTTTTTTTTTTTTTTTTTTGACGTGAAAAAAAAGCATTACCTACTTTTTAAAGTGAATGAGTCAAATTAACATATAAGAGAGGCTGTTTCCACTAGTGTTTTGTTTTTTATTTTAATTAATTTTCCTCCTTCTTCTTCTACTTTGTTTTAATTACAACTTTCGCTTTTACTTATCAATATGTCATCTAGTTCAATACTACAGCGTAATGCGAGAACTCATTCTCTTGAAAATGTCTCACCTTTCTCAGATAATCACCTGAAGGGTGCTGCTCCAGTTGCTGCAACGACCACTACTACGACCTCAATAGAATCAGATAACAAACCAAAACCAACAACACTAAAAGAGAAGTTTCAAGCACATTTCACCAAATCAAAGGCTATTCTATATAAATTTTCTACATTCATCGGCCCTGGGTTGATGATTTCGGTCGCGTATATGGACCCTGGTAATTACGCTACTGGTATTACTGCTGGTGCACTGAATAAATACTCACTTTTATTTTTCATCTTACTTTCAACAATTATTGCACTTTTCCTTCAGTCAATCTGTATCAAGTTAGGTTCAGTCACTGGTCATGACTTGGCTAGAAATTCTCGTGAACACTTACCACGCTGGTTGAACTATATTTTATGGTTCCTCGCCGAATGTGCAATCGTTGCGACTGATGTTGCTGAAGTTATTGGTTCTGCTATTGCCTTAAACATTTTAATCAGAGTCCCACTTCCTGCTGGTGTAGTCATTACTATAGTTGATGTATTGTTTGTTTTAATTGCTTACAGAAATGATACATCTTCCGCAAGATTTGTTCGTTATTTTGAATATCTTGTTGCAGTTTTAATTTTAGCGGTATGTATCTGTTTTGCCATTGAGCTAGCCAATATCCCGACAGAGGGAATTAAAACAGTTAGGGAAATCTTTAGAGGGTATGTTCCTTCAAAGGAAATGGTTGAAAATGGTGGTTTAACTATTGCAACCTCCATTATTGGTTCCACCGTTATGATTCATTCGTTATTTTTAGGTTCAGGTATTGTTCAACCAAGACTTAGAGAGTATGACGTTCAAAATGGATACATTAAGCTTGAAGACCTTTACGAAGATGAAGAAGAAGGTAATACCGACATTTTGAATGAAAAATCAGAGAAAGAAATTAAAATTATTCAAAAAGAAAGAGAAGCCAAGTTTTTCTATAATGATTACAAACCATCTTATCAAGCCATTGATTACTCTTATAAATATTCACTTGCAGAATTATTCATTTCATTATTTTCAGTTGCCATTTTCGTAAACTCAGCTATCTTAATTGTTGCTGGTTCCACATTAAACAATACCCCACAAGCAATTGGAGCAGATTTATACACAATTCATGATTTATTATCTAAAACATTGGCTCCAGTTGTTGGTACAGTTTTCATGTTGGCATTATTATTTAGTGGTCAATCAGCAGGGATTGTATGTACCATTGCTGGTCAAATTGTTAGTGAAGGTCATATTAACTGGACAATTAGACCATGGTTAAGAAGAATTATAACTAGAGGTCTTGCGATTGTTCCATGTTTAATTATTTCATTATGCATTGGTAGAGGTGGCTTGAATGTGGCCTTAAACGTTTCCCAAGTGGTTATTTCTATCTTATTACCTCCATTGACTGCACCATTAATTTATTTTACTTGTAACAGGAAAATTATGAGAGTTGAAATTCCAAAAGAGATGAGAGATGTTGCCGAAGGTGAAGATCCTGAGGATGAAGCTAAGAAGTATAAGTACATGCATAACGGATGGATTGTAACTATCTTTTTAGTTTTAATTTGGCTCTTTATCTTAGGGTTAAATATTTATGCAATTATTGATATGGCCAAAACTGGTGTCAACGGAGCATAATTATACCCCTTTAGACCCAAACCCAAACCCAGACCAAGACCAATATGTAGTAATTAGTTATCTGTTAACTATCTATTGTATACTAAATGTGCATATCATATCATAAAGGTAAATAATAACTTCTCTTCCTGCTGTTGTTAAGTGATTTTATAATCATTGCCTTTATTTTCCAATTGATAACAATAATATTTAATTAATATTTCCTGTAAAACCCGTTATCGCATGTTATATGTAGTACTTTTGAACAATAGGACTAGAGATAAAAAATAAAACGCATGAAAATAGCAGATGAATTGCATTTCGCCGAAGCATTTGTATTGGAAGTTAAGTAGAAGAAAAAGTAACTACAGGAATATTTAACATATGCAAATGTAGTAAGGAATAATCTGCATATGTAACGGAATCTGGAGAATCCACGTAAGAGTTATTTCAATTCCCGGTGCCCCACTCTCAACCGTCGACGTGCTGCATTGTGCAGTGAAGAGTAACTTTTTCGCAATCAAAATTATTGGGGGAGGACGGGGGGGTCAGTCGTGCGCCCACTTAAACTTCTCACACAAGCCATTTTCCCTCCTTAATCAAGTTGACCGAGATAGTTCAGTTCAACAGCAAAGTTCAAAAGTTAATTAAATTGGATTGAAAATAACTTAATCAAAGGAATATTTTTAAAACTAATTGATCTGAGGAGTGAAAGATTAACTCAATTGAATAAATAAAAGCAAGTGTTTCACCTCCCTCGTTAGCTCCATATAACAGAAATTGACTAAAAATCAAAAAAAAAAACAACCAAGAAGGCGGACCGGAGGTATATTTTAGCCCGACATTAAATTGAATTTTGGAATTGACCCTTAGAAAACAAGTTTAAACAAAGAATAGAAAAGACAAAGTGATATATTATTAATTTCGTTATATTCAATTCTCTATTCTTTCAGTTTCAGTATTAGCAAGCCAAAAAGATAAGATAAGAAAAGCAAACCGCACACATCTCACTTCAAAACTAACTCCTTCCCTCATTCAACACTTCTAGTACATTAGTGTGTGTTTAGAAGACAATCTTTAAATGCCTTCTAATATTTTGAAGAAACTTCATATTACCAAGCTGAATCATAGTAATAGCTCTACCCAAGCAACAATTGAAAATAGTCACCCGGCTGAAATTAGTGTTCCTCATCAGACAGAAGACCAAATGGAATATATTAGTCACGAATTGCAACAGCAACAGCATCAGCAACAACAAGAGCAACAACATTCACAACAACAAACACAGCAGGCCCAACAGGCGGTAGGAGTTGTAGTACCTCCACCTCTGCAACCACAACAACTTACTGCTGAACAACAACGAGTCAACGATGCCATTCAAAGATCTCTCTTACCGCAAAGATCTACTGTATCAAAGGGTAAATATTCATTAACTGATTTCAGTATTATGAGAACTTTAGGTACTGGGTCATTTGGTAGAGTTCATCTTGTTCGTTCTGTTCATAACGGTAGATACTATGCCATCAAAGTTCTTAAAAAGGCACAAGTTATCAAAATGAAACAAGTTGAACACACAAACGATGAAAGAAGAATGCTTAAATTGGTTGAACACCCATTCCTTATTAGAATGTGGGGTACTTTCCAAGATTCAAGAAATCTTTTCATGGTAATGGATTATATTGAAGGTGGTGAATTATTCTCACTTTTAAGAAAGTCTCAAAGATTTCCTAATCCAGTTGCTAAATTTTATGCCGCTGAAGTAACTCTCGCCTTAGAATACTTACACTCTCATGATATTATTTACCGTGATTTAAAACCAGAAAATATTTTATTAGATAGAAATGGTCATATTAAAATTACTGATTTTGGTTTTGCTAAGGAAGTTTCCACAGTTACATGGACATTATGTGGTACTCCAGATTATATTGCTCCAGAAGTTATTACTACGAAACCATATAATAAATCTGTTGATTGGTGGTCATTAGGTGTTCTTATTTTTGAAATGCTTGCTGGTTATACTCCATTTTATGATTCTACTCCAATGAAGACTTATGAGAAAATTTTATCTGGTAAAATTCATTTCCCAAGTTTTTTTGGTCCTGATGTAATAGATTTACTATCCAGATTGATTACTGCTGATTTGACTAGAAGATTAGGTAATTTAAGTAATGGTCCTGCTGATATTAGAAACCATCCATGGTTTCAAGAAGTAATTTGGGAAAAGTTATTAGCAAAGGATATTGAAACTCCTTATGAGCCACCAATTACTGCTGGTGTTGGTGATTCATCATTGTTTGATCACTATCCAGAAGAACAATTAGATTATGGTTCTGCTGGAGATGATCCATATGGACATTATTTTACTGAATTTTAAGAAAAAGAAGAAAATAGCAGAAGTAAACAGAAATAAAGCAGACGGTACCCAAAAATCCAACGTTAAAGCAACAAGGCAGTAAAAGATGATTAAAGATTATTATAGGGAGTAACTAGATGATAAACACGATATAGATAAACTGGGAAAACCAAATAAAATAAATAAAAAATTCCGGAAACGAAAGGTTAAAATAATGTAAGACTTCTTTGGAAGATGAAGATTCTCCTCAATACACGATAATTGATTGGAAAAACTCAAATAAAAAAGAAAACAAAATTTGTGGAAAACGAAAGGTTTATGAATGAATTATTATTCAATATTTCAGTTGCTTTTGGTTAATTCTTGGGAAAAATGGGTTACATATATATATATATATATATATATATATATATTACATGGACATTGTTTCTTTCTATCCGTTTATTACGTTATTATATATACATTATTATATATACTCAACTCTCCATGGAGTTATATTTCTTTTTATAGCTTTCTATTGTACAAATTTATAATATTTCAAATATTTTATGCTCTAAACACTGTCTTGCAATGTAAACACACATAGAACAAAACCATACTGGTATCCTTTCTCTTTTGTTGAGATTGGAAAAAAACACATTCGGTATTGTGACACGATGGACACTCCTTATTGGATCTTGGCAAAGTTGGATCATTACCAATATCTTGAACTACACCAGCAGTTTCACCAATGTTAGAAATAAGTTCGTGTCTGTAGACCTTAGGATTTTCAGCTAATTCAGTATAGTCACAATTACGACACGAATATAAAAGTCTTGCATTGTCTTTGTCTTCTTTAGGATACAACATATTGTTGCATTCTGCACAAAATCTAAAGGAAGCCATGCTATATATATAAACCTAACAATACAGTGTTATCTTGTATTATAAGTAATTGATAATTGTCAGTTTTGATATACTCACATTTCGATCAGTTCGTGGGCCTACCAATTACATTCATTTTTTTTTTTTCTCATTCATTTTTGTGTATTGTTCATCCAAAATTTTTCAATGTCGTTAAAAAAAAAAACCTAACAAACAGTATTTGATTCATTCGTTGTATATCGAAACTATAATATAATATAAAACCAGTATATCATCATAATGTCATTATTACGTGTATCTGCTAGAACTTCATTAAGACTTGTCAGCAAGAGAATTGCTCCAGTAAGCGTTCGTTTCAATGCTACTTCAGCTGCTCCAGTTGCAGAAAAGGCACCAGTTGACCCAAAGATTGGTGCTATCGTTGATCAAATTTCAACTTTAACCCTTTTAGAAACCTCAGCACTTATTACTGAATTGAAAGATAGATTAAATATTCCAGATATCTCCTTCCCAGCTGCTGGTGCCGGCCAAGCAGCAGCTACTCAAGCAGCTCCAGTTGAAGAGGAAGTTAAAGAAGAAGTTGAAGAAAAGACTATTTTCTCTATCAAGTTAGAATCATTCGATGCTAAGTCTAAGCCAAAGATCATTAAGGAAGTTAAGGGTTTATTAGGTCTTTCATTAGTTGAATCAAAGAAGTTTGTTGAAGCTGCTCCAAAGGTATTAAAGGATAACGTAGCAAAGGAAGATGCTGAAAAAATTAAGGCTACTTTAGAAGGTTTAGGTGCCAAGGTTTCCTTAGAATAAATCTAATCTTACACATTTTAACAGACCATTCATCTTGTATATATATAGAATAAACCAACCGTATTTACTCATACAATTTAATAAAATATTATTAACTTTTATTTTTTTGAAGACTTTTGTATGCTCTTCTTCATTTAACTCTCAGTTCTACTGAGGCGAGATATACTAAATGAAGTACATGAGATAAAGGTGAGGGCTGTTTTCTCCCTATTTGGTTTGGTTCATTTTAAAAACTTCTAATTGTTAGTCTCAGTTTGTCTTTATAACTTAAATGGCTCTTTCTAAGTTAACAGACTTTCTTTTTTCGCTTTTTTCTTATCTATTCATAGATGGACGAATCAGCAGCTTAGTTCGACTTAAATTTCTCTTCGACAAATCCAGAAAATCCATAGAGTGATTTTGCCTAATTGAATTTGAAGTTAAGTTAAATGCTGGTCTTGTTGGAGTATATGCAAGGTCATTAATGTGAGGCAAATGTCTAATACTTGGTGGTGACGTCCTTTCGTCTTCAAATTCACTATCATCATCAAGATCAACTTTATTAGTCCCATCTTCTTCTTCATCTATGTCATCATGAAATCTCTGCTCTTCCTCATCTCTCGCTATTTCTTCCTTAAGATCATATATGGATTTGTAGGATATGGAGGGTGAAAGATTGGTAATTCTGTCTTGAAATATGCCATACCTCCTGTGCCTAGATGGTGAATAATTGTTTGTCAAACTGGATATAGAATAAAGTAAATCTTCAATTTTTAAAGGTATGGTTGGATCAATTGATGTTTGACTCGGCTTTATTAAAGACTCAACAAGCTTTTGTAAAACTTCTAAAAGTTTAGAAATAGAATTCCTCAGTTCATTCCTTAATTGTTGCTTACTGTCTATCTCAACAGATAACTGTAATACTTTAGAAAGTAATTGTTGTAGATGACTATAATTACTAGTGGATAAAGTCAAGCTTGAGGGTCGTTCTATTTGGCGAGGAGTATTCTGAAAGTGATTGAAATTCATTGTTGTTGTTGTTGGTTGTAAGCTTTGGCGTTGGCTGTAAATCAAATTTCATCTCATTTTGTATATTCCAAGTCTCCATGCTAGCGCGATTTGATGAAGGCAAATCATCAATACTCTCGTTCACATATTCTTCTTTTCAACTTAACTATAATTTACTTAGCAATGCCATACCTTCATGATTGTAAATCCTTTGGCACCCTCAAGGGCTCAAGGTTGATAATACCCGCTATTTCTATCGGTAATATCCCACAATTAACGATTGATTTACTTATTCACACATTTGAACTTGAAAGATTTGCAGTCTTAAGCGAAATGTTCCTTCATCCATTTTCGTCTCCAATAGATACTAGTACTGGTCAGAATGATAAAGGGATTGCTAATCCCTTAGAGATTTACTATAGTGCAAAGCATAATCTCACCGTTATCCAGCAAAGATCACCAATTATTAAAGGCTTCACAGATCTATTCATAAAAGAAGATTTATTAAGGTTCACCTTGGCAATTGAACCAATTAAAGTTATTCTTCTTGATTCGTCAGATGCTGGTTTGTTAGAGAACTATGATACCAAGATTGAAATATTCACTAATGAAGATTTATTAAATAAATCCTTAGAATCTTTAAAAATTTCCTCAAAGACTCAACCATTATCGTCAGATTTTCCATATAAGTACTCGAAGTACATTCTCAAATTAATTAAAGCTTTGGAACCAAGTAAAATAGATCTTAATATATACGTATCCCATGTATATGAAGGTGATAACTTCAATGACGCTGAATTATTGGCCACTGAAGTTTCATCAACTATATTAGAAGAAGTGCCAGCCGATTTGAAATGGGTTAAACCAATTAGTTGGTTGGGTGCATATGGTGATAAGCCAGTTCCGAATGCTATGGAACAAGGTTTGTTTGGTTAGTACTTATATTCTCATCTTGAATCTTTTTTCAATATCTATATAGTTATATTAGGTTTTTTATGGCCATGTATTGTATTTGTTTTATTTTTTTGTAACTATACTACTTTTTACTGATCTACAATTCTATTTCTTCCAATTGTTTACGTCTTCACTTAGGCAATGTCAGCCCTAAAAAGTCGTAAAGTCCATTACTAGGCACAAATACGTTGTTCATTAATCCATCTGGATCTTGGTATTGTTGATATCTATAGCCAGGTACCGTTGATGCAGAAAGTGAGCCTGCACTTTCACCACCAATGGAATTATCTACGATAGACATTTGTGGATGTTGCAGATGATGTTGTTCTCGTTCTTGATGTTGCTGAGAGTTGGATTGGAATCCTGGATCTCTATATGTTCCCTGGTTGAAGGGTTGTTGAATTCCCATAGACATTGGAATCTGTACATTATCCACTTGCTGCTGATGGGAATGGTCCATTGGAAATCGTTGAAATTGTTGTTCCCGTTGTTGATATTGCTGATGTTGTTGATGATGTTGTTGGTGTTGCTGGATGTGACTCTGTTGAAGTTGTGGGTGTTGTTGATGATGTTGTTGGTGTTGCTGAAGGTGACCTTGTTGAAGTTGGTGTTGATGTTGATGATGAATTTGTTGGTTGTGAAGTTGTTGGTGTTGTTGTTGTTGATGTTGGTGTTGTTGGTGTTGTTGGTGTTGTTGTTGTAGTGGTTGTTGTTGCTGTTGTTGAAGCTGATTCTGATTTTGATGATTTTGTTGTTGTTGTTGAAGCTGATTTTGATGATTTTGTTGATGTTGTTGATGTTGAAGCTGATTCTGATTATTTTGTGGAATTCGCTGATTTTGTTGTTGAAGTTGGAGTGATTCTTGAATTGGTTCAAACACCTGCTGTCCATATGTTTCAGCACTCATTGAAACTTTCTTAACGTATCCCATATTAGATACAAAATCTTCTTGCTTCTTTATTGATGATGAAATATCCAAATCTAACATGAAGGCATCAATTGTTTTTGTCAGCTCACGGTTTGATTGTCTTTGAATTCCTCGTGGAGAATTATGCGTGGATGACTGCAGTGATAAAGTTTTAGCTGTAGAAGGAGTAGCCGAATGTCTCTGCATGTTAGACGAAGTGAAGGAGGAGTCGGATGGTATAAATGGTGTTATTATATCTGAAATCTTAGGCAATTTCACCGTATTGTTAACCTTTGTTTCAGATCCAGGATAACCGATTGGATTAGCCAGGTTTGTCAACACTTGTTGTTTATTGGAAGAAAAATTGGAATCAGATTTTGTATCAACATTTCTCTTTCTATCAAATGGGTATGATGTTCTCTCAATAATATTATACACATCACTAGAGATTTTGAAGGGCGTAGTGTAATTTGCTCCAAAACGTAACAAGGATTTCATTTCTGCACCATGATTTTCAAATTCTTCAATACCGCCTTCAAATTGCATCATCTTGGGGAATGCCACTGCCATTAAAATAAAATAATCCATAAATGGAAAATCTTTCAAGTGAGGAATAGTTTCTTTTGTAAGAATTCTTTTAATAAGTTTAATCAGCTTGGTGTAATGATAATCTCTAAATTCAATAATTTGTTCTTTAATTGTAATCGGAGAAGTATTTGAAGATGATTTCTTTAAATCACTTAGTCTAATACATAATATACACCAAGTTAAAGCGTATGATAAATGTAAGAATGCAACAAATGGTGGCACATTAACAATACTACTATATTCTTCCAAATTACAGTAAGCCTGTAAACCTTTCTTCCAATCTTCCAATCTTTTGCGGAAATATGCTAGAGTATGAGATTCTGGATTTCGAACACCATTTAAGATATTCATAGATCCTTTTTTACCAGTAGTAGTATTTGGTTTTGGGATCTTGTAAATCTCATTTTCATCTTGATCATCCTCTAAGGTATCAACTGAGATATCTAATGAACTGGTTAGAGCCAAATTCCAAATCGAAATTATACCTAATAGTTGATTAAAAATCAGTAACAGTCTCGCACAGTCTACTTTTAAGGTATCCGGTGCCTTGTAAGATTCCCATGATACCCATTCTTCCCATGAATCTTCATCAACTACTGGTATTGGCCAGTCTTTTGCAGTGATCAACGGGAATCTACCCATTCTAGAAGATAGAATAGTATTTGCAATGTAAATACCTGCCCAAGTTCTTTCACGGTTAGCTTTATCAGCTGATATATCTATATTAATCTTATTTCTAGAACCAGACCTTGGATCAGACTTACCCTTCTCTTTTGCCTCATTATTATCAACTGGATTTGTCAGTAATCTAACATCTACGGCCATTCTGGTACTGGAGGATATTAGTACCCAAGATCTATCCCAATCACCCGTTTGATAATAAAAGAATCCTAAAACAATCATTGCCTGAATTGTTTCGATACTTGTAACAGGAGAGTTCTCCATTGCTTTTATACAATTGTTGGCATATTTATGAATCATTTTCTCACCATCTGTTACAATTGAAACCGAAACACCAGAAGAATGAGGCCTTTCAATGGCAATCGCAGTAAATCTACAACATGCTAACATAGCCCATATCAATGCGATATGGTTACAATCGGATGCTTGGAAAATTGACGTCGAAGAAATTGGATTTGTATGCTGTATTGACTTTATTCTTTCAAGTTGTGCCATAACGGAGGTTCGGTTTAACATCGGAATCCACACATGAAATGTTTTAAAAAATCTATCGATCATTGGAGTAATATCAGCAGGGAATTCAAAAATTTCAACTGGTAATTTAATCGTCTTTTCAATAGCAGCAGTAATTGCAGACGATGAGATATTAAATAAACTTCCCACTCTGAATGGCTTAATCAGAGAAAATGAAAGATTTGCGTTGTATTCATGAATTGATTTGGATGTAAAACCAGATATTAATGAGGACAAACCATGGTATTGTAAGGCAACAGGTTCCCATGTGTCACTATCATCATTGATTTGATTAGTGTCAATATCGAAATCATCCGACACAAACTGGAAGATTTCATTTTTCAAGAAAAGGGAAGGATCCAGAATGAAGTTGAAATGTTGTCCATTACTATTTCCTCCACCTCCATTGAATACATTCGAAATTGGCAGGAAATTGCTTTCAAAAGGTATTGGGAAATGGTGATGATCACCATTTCCAAAACCTGGGGGCAGTTCTTTCTTTATGTGATAAATTGGAGATAAAATATTAAACGGGTCCGCCATTTTCTTTTCTAATAATCGAGGTTGCCCCTTTGTTGCGTCAATGGGAGATTGATTATCAGGTATATCATCCTTACTTTCCAGTTTGATAACACTACTCAAACCTTTTGTCATTTTTTTTGCGGCAGATATGCTACTACCATGGTTTGCTATTGCCTTATCAACTAACTGTGAAATATTGGAATTATCCCAATACGTTTGTAGTGAATCAAAATCTGATAGTATCCGTGAGAGTTCCGCATCCGAAGATAAGATTGACTCTAATATAGAGTGTAATTTATGATCACGATCTCGTGAAATTTGTGCCAATAAGGCTTGATATATTAGAACCTTCCGTTCCAAATCATGAGTATACCCACTAGGTAAACCTCTTCGCTTCTTTGAAGTTGAATATATACATTTCTCTGGGTTTGCAGCACAGCCAGAGCAAGTAGGCAATTTCCCATCACATTTGGCCTTCCGCGATCGACATGAATCACAGGCTTGACTAACCCTCTTCTTTGGTGGATGGTAATCCTCCATAGTATCTACCGTAGTGATAATGGATTTAAGTTAGAAAGAAAGAAAAAAAGAAAGAAAGTTGCAACTATAGTTGTCGAATTATACCCAAGAAAATCACTCAAAGTTGACAAAATAAAAAAAAAAAACATAGGCCAAAAAGGTGAAAATAAGCTACGCGCAGAAAAATATTACTAGATTCCAATTGTTTGTGGAGATGAGAACCGGGGCGGTGAACATCGAGAAAGTAAGAGTACATACTTTGACAGAGTCACTAAAGGAGGTGTGGTTTAGCATCAGCGGACCAAATGCTTATCTGAAACACGGATGAAGTTTGATCCGGGCTACCGCCAACCTGTTATCCCATCTCCGTATAACTCATCTCATGATAACACATTTATGACCTTCGATGTGATCCCTGTGGAACATTATTTTATTCTATATTTTTTTGCCTTATCATGTCTTCTTCGGCCTATTGTATGTTGGTGTCGGGCTTGACAATTGATGAGGTGATCATCGTATAATTGGAGCACGAGAAAGAAAAAGAGAAAGAGAGAGAGAGAGACGGAGATGCAATTCTTCTGGGGGAAGTAGTGTGATCAGGACTTCTAGAGAAAAGGAAGAAGGACCAATATTTATATTTATTAGCTTGTCACTGCATAAAAGAAAAATTGGTTTCCCCAAGATGTAGGTGCGCTAAAATGATAGCACCTTCTCTCACACACTTCACTAGATAAGACAAGTAAGTTTAAAGAAAAGAAAGAGGAATGGTTTTTTTTTTGCCCGATATTTTAATGCTGTGAAAGTGTTGCTTATACGGAGAAAAAAAATTCTATTGTCTTGTTCACACTAGAAGTATTCCCTGTATTCTAGACACTCTTTTTTCACTCACTTGAATTATATTCACTTGATGAATGACAGCTTGATTCACAGGTCAGATTGTCAGCGCTATTACATCACTAAGTTTACTTGACTCTATAGGAGAAAGTCGGATCGGTTGAATTTTTCCTAGGCACCACTTTCGCTTCCGGGAAAAGAAGTAAACCTTCCACGAAGAATTAATGGTGTTCTTCATAGCTTAAAGATTGCTTATGTTTAGCTTATCCATAAGGCAACCTTATGTTTACGCATATAGACCAAATGTATCCACTTTTTCCCCTTCCATCTGCTCTACTCCATGATTCTCACTATCTTGGTCCGGTGCCTTACTGGGATCGAGAACGGTTTTTTTCGGGAGTGTACAGTACAATATTAACCAATCGAGATGGCCAAAAATTCTTACATAATAATTACTACTACACACTCCAATACTCTCTCTGTTACTGTGGTTCACACTCCCCCGTTGCTCAGTTGCTTTCTCCTTATTTCTTCTGTGCTATTTACTTTATTAACAATATCAAAAGAATATAACTCTATCATCGCCAAAAATGCTCTCTTCTACTAGAATCGCTTCCCGTAGAGCAATTGCCTCAAACTCTGCTTTTGTCAATGCTATCAGAACTAAAGTCTCTCTCCCAGATCTTGATTGGGATTTCGGTGCTTTAGAACCTCACATTTCTGGTCAAATTAATGAATTACATTACTTAAAGCATCACCAAACTTATGTTAACGGTTACAATGCTGCAACCGAACAATTCCTTGAAGC
Source organism: Dujonia santamariae (assembly GCA_030578175.1). Taxonomy (NCBI): domain Eukaryota; kingdom Fungi; phylum Ascomycota; class Pichiomycetes; order Serinales; family Debaryomycetaceae; genus Dujonia; species Dujonia santamariae. Next base: position 208,006 of record JANIVZ010000011.1, read on the forward strand.
TAAGGCAAAGGGTGAAGTTAAGAAGACCATTGAACTTCAAAAATTAATCAATTTCCACGGTGGTGGTTACACTAACCATTGTCTTTTCTGGAAGAACTTGGCCCCTGAAAAGCAAGGTGGTGGTGAACCTCCTGCTTCTGATTCAGAGTTTGCAAAGAAGATTGCCGAACAATACGGTTCCCTTGATAATTTAAAGTCTATCACTAACGCTAAGTTGGCTGGTATCCAAGGTTCCGGTTGGGCTTTCATTGTTAAGAATAAGGAAAACGGTGGTGCTTTAGATGTTGTTACTACTTTCAACCAAGATACCGTTGGTGGCCCATTAGTTCCATTAGTTGCAATTGATGCTTGGGAACACGCTTACTACTTGCAGTACCAAAATGTTAAGGTTGACTACTTTAAGGCCATCTGGAATGTTATTAACTGGAAGGAAGCTGAAAAGAGATACTTAGTCAACTAAATTAACTACTACAATAGCTCGAAAGAATGAAATATAGCCAAAATAAGAAAATATATTTGAGAAATAAAATGTATTTATACATTGAATGTAGCTTATCTAAAATGTTAAAATCATAAGGAGAAATCAAAATGTTGAGAGGAACTCGATAATATATATAGCATATGGTCTCTTCATTGTAAATCAAAGTGGTGTCAAAAATGCAATATCATGCTAATGCTTCCAGTATTTTCTAAATATGAAACATATAAAGTAAAGTTGCCTTGTTCATCAACTCTAGCTGATTTGATTTTAACTCTCTTAGATTAACTGTTCGTGTATTATATTACAAATATTCTGTTTACACATGTTTTGAATCAATCAATATATATAGCTTTGGTTTTTAATTAAAATGTAGCTACTCCTAGAATACTAGCAGCATGCTTAGCATCAACAAAATCATTTTCATTTTGTATTTCTGATTGGTCATTCACAACTTCTTCATCTTCTTGCTTTTTAGATAAAGAACGGAATGTTCTATGTGACCAAGAATCTCCCAGTGCTCCTTGCAGCTGAGTTAAATTATGTTTTAAGTTGCTTAAATTTTCCCTATTCAATCTCGAAAGTCCACCCTTTTCATCAACAATACGTATATCCAATCTTATATTCTCTAAATGCTTCAAAATCTTTCTATGATGTTCAACTTTATTCAATGTAAAATTTTGTAACATTCTTCTTAATTTAGTTTCAGTATGATTTACAATTTCTGCCTTTTCAAAAAGCATTTCTCCAGAGATTCTTTTCAATTGAAGATTAAGGGATTCTTCAGTCTTTGTAGCATATTCTAAAGACCTTATAGCTTCGTCTACCTTTATCGGATCTAACAGTGACTTGCTCTTGATCTTGGTAGCTTGCAAATGTTTACTCTTTGTATCCTTTTCGGCGGTTGATAATTCTCTCATGACAAGATGACGGTTAGTCAAAGCTTCTTTAATTTGATAAAAATCATCAATCATTGATTGAATTCCATCACCAAAGTTACCCATATCATTAATCAGTTCAATTAACATCAAATCCAGTTGAATAACTGTAATTTTGGATAATTTTTCCCACATATTTTTCATTCCAGGGTGAATGATTTCAAATTCAGACAATTGATTCAATTTAATTGCTAATTCATTAATATAATTGGATAATTGTCTCTCAGATTTTGATTTTTTGTCCAATGCCTTGTGTAACTTTTGACAAATAAGGTAACTATTCTTAATCAAAGGTCTAAAGTCTGCTAATTCTTCGTAAGGATCATATGGCACCTGAAACTGTTTTAAAGTTTTTCTTAACAATCCACTTGCAATAGCGGTCTTTCTATTACTATTGATAACAGAATATCCAAAATCATTCTCTATAAAGAAAACAAATTCTTCGTCTCGTATAAGAATAGGATTACTACATATTCTATCAAACCATTCTTGCCATTCAATAAGCAAATGCTTGGTTTCATCGACTCCACCAGCAGGGTACGATGTAATAGCCAGTGGAATGACTGGGACACATACTTCAAGATTTGACACTGTCAAGTACTTATTGAACTTTAAAACTTCATTGAACGTTCTACGAACTTCCTTATATGTGGATTGACGATATCTAGGTAATCCAGAGACGGTGGCATCAAAATTTAAAATTGGATTTCCAGATTTGTTGCTCTCAATCAACCTAAGCTTAATATTAAGCAGATACTTTTTCGTAAACCTTTCTGGAATTAATTTACGGAGTTCTTTCTCAGTTAATTGGGGGGATTCAGAGGAGGCGGCTTCTTCAGAACCAGCGATATCAGTTTTACCAGTTGCACTATTATGATATTCCACACCGCTGTTTATATAATTTTGCTGATGTTGCTCTTGTTGAGGCTCGTACTCATGTTGTTCAATTGAATGGTGATTTACTTCTTTCTGTTGTTGATGTTCACTTTGATCTCCCTGTTCGTCTTCTCGATATTGTCCAGAAGTCAGTTCATCAGGAATAAATGATACAGGTTCTGCAAATGGGTTATTATTCTCAAAGTCGTCAGGGTTATAAGGAACTGCGGACGACATTGTATGGTTTTGTTAGTAATCTACTTCCTTGATAACAAATCTAACTGGGCACAATACTCCCGAACATATATACGCTGCTCCGTAGGGTTTGAAAAAAGTTACACAAAAACTCCGCACTCTGCTATCTATACCCAGCAAAAAGGATATTTCCACATAATCATTCTACATTCCATAGCTTGTTTAACTTTAATTGATACACATCGAGGGATTATTGAATACATCAGTTCTCTTTTTCTTTCACTTATCATTTATTTACAGTATAAAATCTAATTGTCATTTGAGTTTTCCAAATTATAATCTTTCTTCTTTAAAATCAACACCACTACTTTTAAAAATATTGTAACCCCAGAATCCAATAACATTCAAAACACCAACTCTCCAACCATCGAAAAGACCCAATCTCTTAATTCTTTCAAGGATTCCAACATCTTCTTCCTTTTCTTCTCTCCATCCATCATTAAATTCAATAATTAAATCTTCATCTGGGTTTTCGATACTTACTATTTTCTTTTCATCTTCGGCAAATGATTTGGTCCTAAGTAAGAACCTCAATTGTTCCTTACGTAATAAGTTTTCCACAGGTAACTTAACAAAGAATTCCAAGATCAACAGTAGCAAATTGACCATGGTATATAAATTAGGCGACAGGTATGAATCCACATTAAACCTGATGAATAAAATATATGGTGCAGCCTTACGGAAGATTGTACTTGAAAATTGGTATAAGATCGTTAAACAAGTTATAGTTGAAGGTGGATTTATTAAAAGAGTTAATGGGTAATTTCTTACTGAATCACGAATCGAACGAACATTAACAGTATTATTCCTTGTTGCGCTCGAAGAAGGTTCTGATTCAGATTCCGATGTCTCTGACGACTCCGACGATGCAACTATAGAAGTTGCCTGTACTTCCGGAGACCTGTTAAATTGGGTAAGCATTAATCTTACTTTAATCAAATCTAATGGCATCAATATTAATCCGGTCAAAACACAGGCACTAACTGATAACCAAAGCGATTTCCATGGATCCGTCAGGTGAGTTAAATCCAAAAAGAAAGGATCTGGAATACCCAAGAATGGCGACATAAATCCTGTTATCCACGCTTCTATAGTATGAGAAAGTGTTTGGTAAATGAATGAAGCATTTATACCCCTAAAGAGAGCAAATGGTCCATCTTTGGCAACTATAGCTGACATAATGTCAATAGTATGTTTAGAGATTGGATGAATTTTAAAGTCAGATTTAGTCTTCTTAGAAACAGCACTAGTTGCACCAGGAGTAATGCTAACATTCGAGTTCAATTCTGAGCTAGGGGTTGAAATATTTAATGACCTCTTTGATAAGTGAGTCGAATTCGTGTTAGGTTGAAAATAATTAATCTCCTCCTCTTCCTCTTCTGGCTCCTCAGTGGTATAACCTGAATCGGATACTGAATCATCTAATAACCTCGAATAAGGTTTCTTCTTTCGTGAGACAGGAGCTGCAGTAGCCAGATCAAGATTGGGGAAATAACCAACTTGTAATACCAATCTGACAATTTCCAAAGGTTGTGACACCATAACTTTACAATAATTCTTTACAAAGCTCCAAACCAAATTTTTGAAAACTTCAAGGATATTATTTGAGTCGAAATACTCTTGAAGTTCTAAGTCATATACATAGTTTTTGTCGGACATAGATGACATATTATTTGAGTTACTACCAAATCCTTTTAAACCAATCCCACCATTGGTCGATTGAAATAGTTTCTTTGTATTGGCTTTAGATGCAAGGCTAGAAGCTAATGATGCAGTCATTGGCTTTCCAGTTTCAGTATCTATAAGCCCGACTCCAGGTTTGAATAATACTGAATAACCAGCATCAAACGTGTCTCGGTCATAATATGGCCGTAAAGATTCAGACATAATTACTTCTGGTTGAATACTAATAAGTGGTGGCGTAAGAGCAATTCTCTGTGATTGTTAAAATCATAAGTTTATTAATGGGGAAGTCACATGCAGGAAAATCAAAAGACATAGTCAGAGAGTATATCAAAATATCACAAGTAATGTACAGAGATAATGAAATGAGTCCAATATTAAGTGTAAGAATTGGTCTACATTCTCGTTTTAAAATATCATAGATTCTATATTTCGTAAAAAAAATTGATAATTAGTATACACGGTGGTGGTAAATATACAATATTTGGTGGAATGTAGTGAGTTGGTTATAATAGATGTCTGTTTGTACAATTAATCATCTTGTCTAAGTCCCCACGATTACCTCATTTAGTTTTTTAATTCACATTTTCCGAAACCTTGCTTCTCTCATCTTCGGATTTTGCAATTAAGTATTCCCCTAACCATCTCAAAGGATCTTCTGGTTTTTCTTTACTGACCTGCTTTAATCCAGTGAGCAAATGTGTAGTGAAGTGTTTGTTGAGAAATTGTCTAACTGAGGTATCACCAACAATTTCGTGTACTGGTGAATGTGAGCCATTCTCTGACACTTCAGATTTTACTTCAGGTTCCATAGCACAAAGTAAGAAATATGTATGTGTAGTGGTTTCTGTAGAGAATTCTGTTAATTTTGCCAATCTAAAATGTAGAGGTACACATCCTGCAGGACACATGTGAGGCAAAAAAAAGCTAGTGAAGAGGAATGACAAGTTGTATATTAGAAAAATCAGCCCTAACATTAAGAAAACTTTCCTTTTGTATTAGGTTCTGTCTATAATATGGATCCATTCAATGATGTTCAGGCAGATGCTTTTGATCAATTAAGATCCCTTCGTCAATTTCTTTCAATACAAAATATCACACAAGAGACCAAATTAGATTTTGATAATACATATCTGGAGATTCAAGAGACATTAACTGATTTACAAGATGCTGTTGATATCTCAGAGTCTAATCCAGAGCAGTTTAACTTAAAAGAATCAGATATTTCCAATAGAAGGCAAATAGTATCACAATTAAAGGGTGATTTGTCGCTGTTGATTAAAGAATGGAATGAGAAATCGTCAAGAAGTCAAAGAGAAATTACAACCATGTCTAACAGAATATCTCAGGATACTCAACTTAGTGAGAATCCATTTCACGATTCGAATAGAGTAAATGATGAATTCCAGCAATTTCAAGAGCAAGAGATAATCCAGAACCAGGATATTCATTTGGATTCTATTCATCAAACCATGCAAAATTTGAATCAACAGGCGATGCTGATGGGTCAAGAATTAGAGGAACAAGGGTATATGTTAGATGAACTTGATACTGAAATGGATGTTGTGGGAACGAAATTGCAACGAGGTTTGAAAAGGGTAAATTATGTTATAGAAAAGAACAAGGAAAGAGCCAGTGATTGCTGTATTGCCTTGTTGGTAATAGCATTAGTTGTCTTATTAGCTATACTAATAGTTGCATAGATATTTAAATCAATTCATAAAGTAAATAAATATTGTACAAGGTAATAAAAAGAAAACAAAATAGATATATTTTTAATCAAAGGGTTGATAAGAAACGTATACTAATACTAGAACACTTTCACATGGATCTAATTAGATTCAATATCCAACTTTGTCAATACTTCTTAATGTTTCAGATAAATTTGTCAGACATAAATTATAAGGTAGCTTGGTTTTTTCCACACCGACAAAAAGTCTCGAGCCAAATGCACTCTTGTCATCATATAAAAAATCAGAAACATTAAAATATTTAATTTGGATATTGAAACCTAAAAAATTAATAGAGATCCATACCAGCCAAAGTTTGTTTAAGGTAAGTTTCAACAGAAACGGTTGCCCAAACAAACGAGGTGATATAAAGTGAAAGCAAAGGCTGTTCTGCAAGCATTTACTATTGTAAAGTAATAAAGAAAAGTTGTTTGAAAAAAAAAATTAAAACTTATTGGTGCGATGCCTTCTTTTTATATACTGTTTTCTCACAAATTTACCCGGACATAAGTGAACTTAGGCATAGGTAGAGCGAACAGGGTGCAAAATAGTTAGGCATAAGCAATATTTGTGATAACAAACAAGGTAAAAGGCGCTAGATATATTCATTCATTCAATTTATATTGTTTACTTCAAGATGTCAGATAGTAAATACAAGTATAGAGTGGAAATTCAACAAATGATGTTTGTTTCAGGTGAAACAAACGATCCGCCCATTGAAACTACTTCACTCGTCGAGGATATAGTACGTGGGCAAGTGATAGAGATACTTATCCAATCAGCAAAGACGGCAACATTAAGAGGTACCAAATCAATTGCACCTGAAGATGTGATATTTTTAATCAGGAATGATAAGGCTAAGGTGAATAGGTTGAGATCATACTTATCGTGGAAGGATGTACGTAAAAACGCTAAAGATCAAGAAGGTGGTGGTACAGAGGTTCTTATAGAAGGTGATGGGAGTGGTGGTCCAGCTGGTGGTGCTGGTGGTGCGGCAGGATCTCAAGCTAGTGACTCATCTAAAATGCTCTCTCGTTATAAGAAACTGAAAATAAGGTTGCCTTGGGAAATACAGTTTATGTTTTCAGAACTTCATCTTGAAACAAACGAGGAAGCGGAACAAGTTGATGATGATGAAAGGGAGGCTACAGTGGCATCTTTAAAGAGATTGAAAATGGCAGATGACAGGACTAAGAACATGACAAAGGAGGAATACGTTCATTGGTCGGAATGTAGACAAGCTTCATTTACATTTAGAAAGGCAAAGAGATTCAGAGAGTGGGCTCAAATTCCTCAGCTTTGCGATTCCAGACCTCATGATGATGTGATAGATATATTGGGTTTTTTGACATTTGAAATTGTTTGTTCGTTGACCGAAGAAAGTATTCAGATCAGAAATGCTGAGGAAAGATTATTGCAAAAACTGTTACTGAAAACTGGGAGTATAAATAAAGAAATAAGTAAACGAAAGAGGAAGTATCTTTTTGACAAGCCAGAGAAGTTGGCCAAGCCATTATTGCCATATCATATAGAGGAGGCTTGGAGAAGACTACAAAATGTTGATTTCAAACATAGAGCTGCTAGAAATTTTGGCGGAGGAGTAATAAAATCAAGAACAAGACTTATTTAAATATTCAAGTTCCTCTTCTTATCAATTAAATATACATAATAAAGAAATAAACTTCTATGTTTCTTCAGTAAAGGAAAGTTGACAAGAGATCTGTTGTATCTGACTGAAATTGTCTCCATGCCATAAATTGTTTAATACTTATGTTGTGTTCCCTGAAAACCTCTACCTCTTTCTCGTCAAGTGATCCCTGGAATCTTGCCCAATTCCTTACCATTGGTGCCAATTCCGTCTTGTATGCTGTTTCATTCAAATAGTTACATATAGACCCATCTGGGATACCAACTCTTTCTCTTGAAGAAAATTCTGGTAGTGGTGTTGTAGAACCAGAATCCTCATCATACGAACTGTTAAATGACCTGGTTGATCGCCTTGCTATTTGCGGATTATCAAGCAAATACTTTGGCAACTTCTTTGATCTAGAACCTGTGAAATCTGTTACATAACGACGTATTTTGTTGAATGTATGTCTTGGAATCACTTCATTACAAATCGTATTATCAACCAATTTTTCTCCGATATTCAATTCAAAGGGTAATGTTTTTTGCCTTAACAAGTTGCTCTCTTCCAATAAATTTATATCAATAAATTCGTTTTCTTGTGGATGTGCCTTGATCATTGATATAGTGTTTGAAGAAATTACGTCCGCATCAGAGAGAATATTCAATTTACCTGCAAAATCGTTCAAGTCCTCACTTCCACCGATATTATTAATTAATTTCCTGTTTAAATTACTGTTACTAGAGACACTTATTATTCCACCGCACTTTAATTGACAATAACACGCCATCTGTAGTTCCATGAAACTTTCTCTCAAGTCAAAATGTGGCATCTGGTTCAATTTCGTAGCACAACTGTCTATAATTGTATTTAGTACATTATCATCAACATCATAACCAAAACTCAAGGAGCACAACCAAAGGTAATTTCTCAATTCAGACTCGGTAGATTGATTTACTTCAGTATCAAGTTGAATAATTGCATTGTCTTCTTTGGCATTATCAATAATCGAGTTAGGAATATTAGACGTATCCTTACAAGTTATTACAATTGGTCTTCTAGATATATTAATGATTTCCTGAACCACAGTCCAAAAAGTCCTGTCTTGTTCAAATAACACATCAGTATCATCGAATAAAATTATACCTCTTTGAAATTCACCTTTCTTCCAATCTTCAGAGTCGACATTATGAACTAACTGTGTCGTAGAGAGTTCCTTTAAAGTTGAGTGCAAATCTCTTCGACCTCTGGCCTGACCAGAGTTTATCTCATGAACATAACCATTAATTTCATTCATGGCTGCATATACAGAAGCCGATTTACCAGTACCAGTAGCACCATGAATAATTAATACAGGTACAAAGATTTCTTCTTCCGTCGCCTCACCATCTTCATCATCAGGTACTATGAAATCGTCATATAATGATTCGTTCATTCTCTTCTTTTTCTTCCTTAGTTGAACATTTCTTGGTATTGATAAACTCTGGCCTTTTAGTCTCCCAAATGAGTTTGATATCCAATTTTTTATGTGTTTTTTCCTCTCAGCAGGTATCAATAAGTCACTAGTTTGTGTTGGTTTGAAGTAGTCCGTCCATAGTATAGCTTCATTGGTTTCCTGTTTCTTTAAAATGAAGTTCTTGTAGATTCTATTCAAGTGTGGCGAATCTTTAAGATCTGGAATTCGGCTACTGACAAGTTCCTGTATTGATTTTGCTATTGGTGTGTAAGTATATTTATCCAGCTGAATGGTTGTATCTGTATTCAATGAATGATCCAAATTATATTCATACTTGGTAGTAAATAATACTTTCTTTTGTAGGTGCTTTTTCGTCAAACCAAACTCAAATTTCAGAATCAAGCCGTAGTTTTCCTTTTTAGGAACTACGTGAAATTCTTCTCTTCCTAAAGGTAGTGGGTACAATTCTTTCAACTTCTGAAGTGGTGTTAATTTTGGTGTATTCGATTGTGATTGTCGCATCATTTTTGAGAACACGCCATTCAATGCTTTCTTCTGAATAGGACGCTTTCTAATCTCGGACTTTTCTTCTATCTCTTTCAATTTTTCAGTTGGAATCTTCAATGTTATTACCAGCGTGCCCTTCTTTGGATTTTTGTAGCCACCAAGTAGACTTGTTATTGCGCTATTACCTTTAGACGTTAGAGGCCGAGTAGTCTGTGGAGCTAAAGTATCAGTAACATCCATAATCTCTATCACATCTTGACTCTCGCCAACTAAGCTTGAATTTTGACCTAAGGTGCTTGTTAATGGGGTAGGAGAAGGTACCACTTTCTTTAGTGATTTTAAGAAATCCTTCGCTGATGTTCTTTTAACATTACTACCTGAATATATTTTCGCCTCTAAATGCTTCGTCTTTTCTGTTTCGTCTTCGCTGCATATTTCGATTACGTCAGAAGCATTATTTTCCAGAATTGTAACGGCATCATTTACTGGTATGGTGTCAACGGACATTAACTCACTATTCGGATTTTTCAACTCATAGTGACTCTGAGTTAGTTGAATATCACGTACTGGTTCCTTTACTGTTCGTATTTGTTTGAAGAAGTCCTTTGCAGTGACTGATTTATGATTCCCCTGTGAGTAAATCTTCTTTTCGAGCTCAATCACATCATGTTCTCTTCTATATAAATCACTTTCGGTAAATGAAGAATCGGAATCTAAATTGGCTTGGTGTATATCTGTTACCGCGTATTCATTGGAATAAGGTTCAGCTGCAATCAGTTTCGGCTTTGTTTTCTTAGTTTTCTGTTTACCAGATAGAATACTCATGAGCGACAGTGGCACTGGAGGCTCTGTCACTAAATTGAGCTCATTTAAGCCAGCTCTTGATGATATCGGCTCAACTTTATTTGAAGACACTTCATCTATATCTGTGATCTCTTCTAAATCAGTTGGTGTTTCACTTTTTTCACCAATATGTGACGACGCCATTGTCAGTGGCATGAATATGATAAATTGGTTGGAATAATAAACTAAGTATATATATATATATATATATATATATATATAATTAGCACTAGTCTGACAATAAAGGACGAACAGTACAATATTTACTACTATGTGCTCCACCAGACCTATTAAACATATAACATTTCAGGGCAGCCTATTTTGATATACGAAACCGCGTCTGGACTGTATGTAACACACAATTCAGATATTTACATAATAGAGATGACTTTGGTGAGTAACATAGAATATACTATATAGCAAGTAAATTATAAAGTAGCTGAAACAGGGAAAGGCTCGACTAAATAATCATACTAGTTTATAATATTCCTACGGATATTTCATCATAATTTCTAAGTAATACTGTTATCTTGCAAATTTTACAAGATTGATCACGTGAAAAAATAACCAAATTATTGTAATAGAATTGAACCAAAAACAACATTACTTGTCGAATGGTTATATAAAAATATGTCTGGTTTTAAGTTGAATTTAAAAGGAAAGGCTAATAGTAAAGGGATAAATAAACCTTCCAAGTTTACTGGGTTTTCTATTCAAAAGAAGAAAGCCACAGTAGGTAATAAGACTGCATTTGATGGAACTGATTCCGAAGGAGAAGATGAGAACGAGAAGATCACGATTGATTCTTTTGTATCCGGTAGTGGAGCTGCTGTGAATGGTAAAAGTATAAAAGATTCAAACAAGAAGGATGAACTTGTAATCAAACCAAATCAAGCTAGCGATTGGAAATTATTGTTACAAAAGAGAAGGGAACAATCAGATTCATTAGTTAAGAATGAAGAAAATCAAACAGAGGATGATCGTATACGACAATCACTTATTACTGGTGAAAAATTGGAACTATCTGATGGATTATCAATCATGATTGATGGATCTGCGGAACCTGAAGTAATTACATATGACAAGGTGCCCGTTGATGACTTTGGAGCTGCTTTACTTAGGGGAATGGGATGGAAAGCTAAGGGAAAACACAGCAAAGCAATTAACTTTGTAGAGAATAGGAAAAGAGGTGACCTATTAGGAATAGGTGCAAAAGGTGTTGAGGACGAACTTATGACAAATAAAGAGAAGAGGTTTGAAGTACCGATGATCAAACGACACAAGAAATAAATATTTCATATATAGATATACATAATATACTGAGAAGGACGCATATTTTTATAAAAAAATTAGGTAAGGTGAAAAAGAATTCCGTGATTCAGTAAGGTTTTCAAAAAACAAATATCGAAGCAGGATACTTCTCTATTTGATCTACATATTGATGATTTAATTAATATATTTGTGTTCGTTTATTCGTAATATTATGCAAGTACTCCAAGACCTAACAATAACAATTGACTGGCGATGGTGTGTGACCACATATTTTGTCTTTCTTGAATTAATCTTTTCTCATCAACTTGAACCATTTTAAGCAAATCTTCATATATGTCACTGACTATGAGATCCAAAATATTGGTTTGTGATAGGTTTGTTGTATTGTACAAGTTGGAGAATTTTTCAATGACGGTAGTTTTAATAACAAGAGGTGGTTTCTTATCGGAGTCGAAATGATTATTGATAAATGCTATAAGCATTCTTAAGTTATGAAGCGAAAGGTAGGGTGATGATGTGCTTGATGCAGTTGGAAGTTGTTGTGGTAATGATGCACTCAAATCATATAATTTAATCTTGAAATTTACAACTACGTACTCATTGTTGCTATTGTTCAAGGTTTGCCTTTCCAGAGAGAATGTATCATAAACAGCTGCAAGTGCACTGGTAAGTAATTTCTTATCATCACCAGTAGTTGTTGTAACTGTTTTGTTATTAGTTGATTGAGATGGTTCATCTTGGATCAATTCATTAAGGGCTTCTGAAAATATATAACTTATTTTCTTATACTCTTTACTTAAATCAAATTGGCTTTCTACATTCAGTTGTGGGAGTAAAATATCAGCAATTATTTCAGCTCTACCGTTCATTATCCAATTGAACTTCAGTGCTGCGTTTCTTCTTGAAATTTTACCCATATCGATACCATCCAACTTGAATCTAACCATTTTGTTTTCGTTTGTATCGTTGAATTTTTGATGCTTGTGAATAGTGAACATAGAACCATTTATAGCACCTGCGACGTTGTTGGCATTGAAAAAGTCAATGAGTATCTTATTACCATTTAGTTCTGGTAAGTCGCAATTGAAAATGTTTACTTTCATTGGTGGGACTTTTTGCTCCTGGTTAATGAAGTTACTGTATATCTCAAAATAAGAGTCGTGAATTTTGAAGTGTGAAAATGAGTAGTTTGGGTCAAGCAAGCCATTAGCTCGCACTTCAAACATTTCTTCATCCTCCTCAACAAAATCTTGATGGATGTGATACCTGTTATATGGAGTAGGTGTTAATTTAGGTGTTTGTTGTTGTCTTGACTTAATTTGATTATTTTCGTGCTTTTGATATATTCTCCCGTTCATCCCATATATTTCAAGTTCATCAATTAGTCCCTTTCCTTCGTACCACTTACCAAAGGAAAGCGAAATGTTCATATGTTCAACATGGGCCATAAATTGAATCGGTGTATCTGCAACTTCTTCTGCGCTTTCAACCTCTGAACTAACATATATGTCCTTAAATCTTAGCATTCCGTCATGCAACTCTGGCAATAAACTACCCTTCTTGAACTGAACTTTGACTCCCAATCCATGGGATAAGATACCACTTACAAGGTTACTAACAAATGATTTATCTGCTTCATCTTTCTTAGTCTTGTCTTTGTCAAACAAATCCCAAACGTCATTCACCGAATGAAGCAAATACATACCACTGAGAACAAATGTTGTTGTTCCAAGTAAGATCCAGAGAAGATTACCAAAAACAACCCAGGATGCAAATGCAGATATATCATCCATTGAAAATGGTTTGTTATTTCTCTTTAATGGCCATTTTAGATGTATCAAGAATCTGGAAAATTTATTATTAGCCTGAGACAAAAGGTAACTCTTAGTAATAGCAGCCGGGGTTAGCGCAGCCAAGTTCTTCTTGCTATCTAATATTTTCTTCTTGTCTATTTCCTCCTGTAGAAATTCCTTCTGCTTCCGTATTAATGAACTCGAAAAGCATCTCCTATTAATTCCTACCCCAGAAACAATTCTTGAGTACAAATAAATATTATTCCTTTGAAATGATCGAAGCAATAGAGCGGACCCAAAGGGGGTTACCCGATTCATTGCAATATTTTTACAACTACTTAGCATTATCTGGTTGAGCAGACTTATAGCTTTCCTTGAATTTATCTTTACAAAGGCGAATCTAAAGTTAATGAAGAAGTGGGATGCTTTAATTTTTCCTAGTAGCGAGGAGCAAGCGAAAGTAAAGAAGAAGAAAAAAAGAAAAAAAAAAGAAAAAAATGGAAGCGAATAATTCGACGGAACGAAAGGAATTTTTCAATTTGTTAAAAATCCAGAAAGCAAGCTGAAATAAGAAATAAATCTTTTAAAGAAGAGATTATTTCGAGTGATTTAGTATAACATATCTGAAATATAGTGCCCATTGTTGAATTGCTTAAAGCAAATACTTTTAAGTATGTCACTTGCTTTTGAAATGGCTGCGAAAAAAATAAAATATTCGGTCAGCACCAGACTCGCAAGGACACTGCTCTAATCAGGGCTCAATTAGATAGTTCACTCGCTCAAACTTGTGCCAGAAATGTAGTTATACTAGACCAAATACTTCAACGGATCTCGAATGTTAACTGTTTACAAATACTCAGCAGAAATATCCCAATCTGATTTTTTAAAGATATAAAAAGTACCCGCCCACGAAATATTCATTCCTTCATTCATAATCGCTGATTACGGTATACTTCATGACAATCTCTTTCTCTTTATCCACATTTGTTGATACATTGGTAATACTAGTTGAAAAACTAATATCCAAATATCACCTTATTCATTCTTTAGTTACCGAAAATGGGCTAATTCCCTCAAATAATAGAAAGGGACTTCGCAAACCATTTGGATATTCTCAGTCGAAAAAGATTTAAGCAAAGTGGAGAAGGATGGCTTGTAATCAAGCACAGAATTTATGAAGTCCAAAATTAAATCTTACACTACATCCATCACCTTAATATCAGATGCATCGCCAATTTATACTGATCCATTTGACGATGCATATATATATATATTTGGAAACCCATAACACTACCTCATATTTCCATACTTATAATGAACCTCTATATCTTTCATAACTCTTTCTTGCTATTCATTTATAAATACACAAAAATTTAACCAGCATCTTCTCTCGAGACAAACTTACTACAATCTCCTCATAAATATAATAAACTCGAACCCACTAAATCATTTTATATATATATCTCTTGTTCAGATTTAGTTTATGTATTTTTCAATATATTCACGTGATTCTATTTATCTATGATTTTTATCCTAACAGCCTCACACCCTAACAAATATTTTTCCTCATTTCTGTTTTGCGATGAGAAAGAAAAAAAAAATTATACTTAAACTCATCGTTCCTATTTAACTAATACTCTACAACAAACCTAAAAGCATATACTAATACAACATGGCTGCTCCAACTGCCATTAAGAACCTTCCTAAGAATGATGCACAAATACAGGATAATGAACCAGAAGATGAAGTCTTAATTGACGCATCATCTGTACCACAAGAAACTGAATCAATAAAGCCAACTCCAACTTCATCAATTGTATTGGATGAATCAGGTAAACCAAAATTCGCTGCCGCTTCAGTTGCTGGAATGAAGGTTAAATTGGAAAGTAGAAAAGTTCCAGTCCCTCCACATAGAATGACTCCTTTAAAGAATACCTGGCCAAAGATCTATCCACCATTAGTGGATCACTTAAAACTTCAAGTTAGAATGAACATAAAGACAAGAACTATTGAATTAAAGACAAACAAAAACACTACTGACGTTGGTGCCTTACAAAAGGGTGCTGATTTCGTCAAGGCCTTTACTTTGGGTTTTGACGTAGATGACGCCATTGCATTATTAAGATTAGATGACTTATATATCGAAACTTTTGAAATAAAGGATGTTAAGACCTTGACTGGTGACCATTTATCAAGAGCAATTGGTCGTATTGCTGGTAAAGATGGTAAGACTAAGTTTGCTATCGAAAATGCTACAAGAACAAGAATTGTCTTGGCTGATTCCAAAATCCACATCTTAGGTGGTTTCACTCATATTAGAATGGCTAGAGAAGCTGTTGTATCATTGATTTTAGGTTCACCACCAGGTAAGGTTTATGGTAACTTACGTACGGTTGCTTCAAGAATGAAGGAACGTTATTAGAAATAGAAATCGAATTCGAATTTTGCATTTTTCCTCTTCATTTTTGGTTTCAGTCTGGTTTTTGGGTAAACTGTTTTGTATAATATCTTTTTTTTATATTGCGTATATCTCTATATATATATGATAATTAAAACAAGAAATAAAAAAAAAAATATAGTAATATGTAGTCGTGATAATTAGTTGTTTTAGTTGTGATGGAAAGAATGAATGCTTTCTATTTGTATTATTGTGCTCCGTTTATTATATTTAGATTTATGCTAATAAATCTGATTCGAAGTCATCGACTTCTTCGGCCCTTTGCATTAAACCAGGAATGAGTTCATCAAGCTTCAAGTCTTTTCTCATAGCATAAGCATCTTCTCCATCTTGGTAGTATGATTTTTCATTGGAAGTAATTTCAAATTGTAATGAATCACGATACAAGTGCAATGCAGCTCTATTTGATTTACGAACGTGTAATGAAACGTATTCAGCATCAAAGCATTCACACATAGCGTATAACGATTGACGCATAAGCTTTTCAGCAATCCCCATTCTTCTATAAGTTCTCATAACTGACAAGGAAGTAATATGACCATGTGGTGTCTTATCCTTAGCCTCTGGGTCGTCCTCCATCTTGCCTAGCACATACCCTACAATCTTTTCACCTCTATTTATATATGCGGTATCACCCTTTGGATCGTCTATCGGAGATTCATCATCTTGAACTATTTCATCATAAGTAGTAGCAACATAGGAAGCCTGTGGCCATGATAATATATGATACATATAATACTTTAAAAGATAATTTTCTGGTAAATTATGCAAATTGGCATTTTGCATAGCTTGTATATCATCTATAGTGGCTCTTCTAATAGTAATACCCATTTTTTATATACAGTGACACCTTAATATTGTTTAAAGAAGTTGTAGATTAAACTTAACTTGAAAATGCAAAATTTTGAACCTACCCTTCTCGACGATTCATGGTACTGCAGATAATACCAGCACAGTAAGTGTGCAATAAAGTTAGATGAATGAATACATATGGGAAATAAGTCTTGAATAAGAGTATAAGAGAGGGGTGGCTGATTAATAACATTCAAATATAGAAGTGGAAAATGGAGGTGATATCCTCCTTTTTATTTTTTTTCTTACAAGAATTCCTTTCGTAATTGCTTCGTAATACCTTGTTGTCACTCCTAAGTTGTATGAATGAATTACTTGGACAAAATATTTACCATATGATTCTTTGTATGTCTTGAAAATATATTGGGTATAAACATTGAACTAAATGAGTGATCCTATAATGTTTTAGTGATGAAATACTTATATTTCTCATAGAGTAGAATAATTATTCAATATTGTCCCACTCTCCTTTACCTATTGAATCTAATTTCTTCTCTATACAAAACTGATTGATCAAATTTAATGAGGAATGTAGTTCTCAAAGGTAATCCATCATTTGGAACGGAATGTGCAGAAACTTCTGCCTGAAATAAAGAAGAATCCAAAGCACCCTCTATTATACCGGCAATAAATGCAGAAACATTCAAATTACCATAATCCTTTGGTACACTGATAAATTTAGCTAATAAGGGAATATTATCGGTGATCATATATTCATTATCATGATCTTGAGATTTTTCTAATTCATTTGCAGTTTTACCAAATATAGCTTTCCAAAATGGACCATAAATAAATTGTAAAATTTCAATTATTTTTATTTCTCTCTTACCATACTTCAACCCTTCTCTAAACTTGACCAATTCCAAATATTTTTGACCAATTTGGTATCCTAACCCATTAAGTCTTGCTTCCAAATCTTGGATACCCTTTGATTTCTTCTGGCACCAAATAACTATTTCACAAAAGAGGAATGATAGAGAAGAAAGATTTATCTCCAGACCCTTTTTACTTATATTACGTTCGTAGATTGAGGTTGCGGCCGAATTAATTGTAATAGTTTTCTTATTCAATAATACTGAAGCTGATTCTTCTGTTATTAAGTTGGAGCTTGGACCGATTGCTGGATTATAACCAAGACCCAATGATTTCTGTTGCGCTTTACTTGATTTAGAATCTGATATGGTCAAGCTACCAACCGGAGGAAGTGACGGAAGAATAATATCAGACATAGTATACTTCCCTTGTCGATGATGATTACTGAGATACTACTTTTCGTAGTCGTAGTAAATGCTATATTCTGTTTTTCTGATTGATTTGAGATTTCGAGATATATAAAAGGAACAGGAAAGTGAGTGAGGAAAATATGAACTTGTAACTAGAAATCGAAAAGTAAGCAACATGAGAATAAACAAACCAAGGGCTCGAAATTGTAAGAATAACTCAATGAATTGATAAAGTAAGTGTTTCTGATCATTCACTAATGCATATGTAGACAACAAGCAAGCCAAGAAGGAGAAAGCGGATGTGGCAAAGGATTCTGCTTCAGTAGATAGATTGAATGATCTATTTGGGGGAGAAACTGAACCAAAGCCGGTGCCCAAACATGGGAGTCACTCTAAAGGTAAAACCAAGTCCCAGCGGGATAAACTAGTAAATGAAAAGGTATTTGAAAAGAGACCTGATATAGGCAATAATAGTTTCATGTTTACATCTACTCCAATGTGCACGATAATAGAAGAAAGTGAAGAGAAAGCCGAAGAAGTTGATGATATTGGCAACAAGTCACAAGATTTAAATTTAGATATTTTTCAGGATAGCAAGGAGGTTACAGTTTTAAAAGAGATAATGGCAAACACAGTTGTTGAACTACCATTGAAGAGTTCTAAAACAAAAGCAAAAGATTCGAACAGAAACAAAAAGAGGAGTGCCCTTATTAAGCGAAAACCTTCAAATAAAAGAGTGAATCCATCAAAACTGAAACCTGGTCTACAAAGAAAAAAGGGGGAGCCTAAATCAAATATTACTCCATCACTTCCCTTGCCCTCCTCCACGCCTGTGAAGAGTATATCTAAATCTCTTCTTAAAACGGTTTTAAAAAATAAATTACCACAGTCACCAAAAGATATACTTACGTATATTAAATTGAAGCAAGGTACTCTTTCCAGGAAAGTATTATTACAACTATGTTCCAAGGATAAAGATCCAATTGACATTTTAAACCGATCTAGAGCGAAAAAATAAGGAGTGTATTTGCAGCCAGCCCACCCGTAATCTAAATTCCTGCATGGCTGAATATAAAGTGGCGATAATCAAAAATAAAAATAAAAAATTGAATAAAAGTGAAGAAAAAATATAAAAATGTATGTAATCTTCAAATTGATTTAACTCCAGACAAAGGAATCTGACAAGCCCTAGTTTGAATTACTCGTTATGTCAGCCAATGGTAGAAACATTCCTCATTCACCATCGCTGTCACCACACAGTCCAGATGAAGAGGAGTACAATAAAGATGTTTTATATAAAAAGCTTGAAGATATGCCACTCGAAACGCTAAAATCTATTATAACTAATCAACTTGATCTTGAAATCCGACTTAAGCATAAAGAACTTAATCTTACTGACGAGGAAATTGGGAAATGTGAATCGCAGATGATTACTTTAAGGAAATTTTTCAATATCCCACCAAATGTTAACTTTGATAATGAACCAAATGGATTCACACACAAATACACCAATTTGTTGTCGAAATCATTAAATGTAAACTATGAAAATATAGCTAAATTACAATCATTATCAGAAATGGGGATTTCTCCATCTAGTGCGTTGACATACTCGCCATTCTCGTCGTTTGCGTTTCCTAACGATAATTCACAAAATAATTTTAATAACCCTGGTGGAGAAGAAATTGACAATGAATTAGGGGGTGGATTGGTGGGAGATTTCCCATCTCATTCATATCGAACAAGATCAACCACATCATCATTGAGACCATCACTGGTATCATCACGCAGAGTTACATATGGATGTCTATATCGCAGAACAGATGGAATTATTGTTAAATTAACCTGTCCAAACTGTCTTCGTAGTAATTTTTCATCAGCTCAAGGATTTTTAAATCATAGTAGAATAGCACATTCAAGAGAATATTCTTCACAGGATGCAGCAGCATTACAATGTGGTGAAATATTACCAGATGATGAACAAGATGAAGAAGGGCTTCAAAGTTTAAAGAATTTAAAATTAAAAGGATTAGATCCACAAAGGCATTTAAATGCAAATGAAATTTATTTTAATGGATTAAGTACATCATTGAATTATGAAAGATTATCGAATCCACTACAAGTGCAGCAGAAACAACAACTGCAACAACAACAACAACAACAAGGACAAGAAGAAGAATCACAATCGCAACCACGACCACAACCACAACCACAACCACAAATTAAAAGAAAAAGTAATGATCAATTAATGAAGAAATTAATAGCAAAGGGAATAACAAGTGATAAGAATGAATATGATAAATTAGTACTTGAAACGATGAGTGAAGTTAAGAATTCACATCTCTTTAATGGAGAAGTTGAAGAAATTGAAGAAGTTATTGAAGAAGGAATTGAAAAGGAAGTTGAAACACATCGAAAAGAACATAGTAATAGGAATAGAAGGAAAAGTAGAGGTGGTGTTGGAATTTCGAAACCAACACATGCACCATTACCAAAACTAAAGATAAAGTTGAAACGGAATGAAACAGAGAAGAGAGATGATTGAATGTGAAAATGCAAATAATAAAAATAATAATAATATAATAATAATAATAATTATAATAATTACAAAATAAATGGGTTAAATATATAGTAGTCTTAATAGATATCGGTACAAGGAATAAAAGTAATAACAAAATCAAATGTAGAAAGAGTAAAATATTTGCTAAATATAGGAAAGACTCTTCCAGGCAAGAAATCTCTATAACTTGAGAATTGTTCCTGCTCATGAGATTCTCAAGGTAGTTTTTTTGTATGAGGCAGCAGTAGTTGTTAGTAATAATTTGATGTAGAGATTGTAAAAAAGATGGTTATTAATAATCGCAGGACACTGCGCTGCACTGGCGCGTATCTGGCTTAAGCTTTACCTCCCTACAGTACTTCTAACCCTACTTGAGGATAGTTCCCGAAGGGAACAAAGCTCGATGCAATCGTCCTCCCCGGATAGGGGCCCTAGCGGAGCGGTACTACTAAAGATACCATATACTAGTTAGAATTATTAAATTCATAATACGCTCACAGTCATCCTGCGAAGACAATTACGTTTAGATCTAGCCCAACTGGGAGATATTAGGAGAGATGTGTAATACGCCTCATAAAAGAAGAAGGGGCTGATAATTGATTCTATTTTTCGTGTATAATTTTATAAATTAATTTGTCTAGAACCGTTGAAACACTAGTTACACTTGTTGATGCAAGGCTGGTAAATTGGAGAAGAAGAGACGGGAGTTAAAATTATGTGGGTGAGTTGGATTAGACTAGATAGATATAAAAATAATTAAAAAAAATAATATAATTTTTATGGATTCGGATTCAGAAAGCACGTGAAAGAGAATTAAATCATTAGTTAATTAGAATTGTTAAGTAACAGAAATATCGCCTAAAGTTACTGGTTTATGGGCAAGGAGGTGAAAAATAAAAAAATGCAGTTTTTTATTGAAAGGTTGTTGTTCCATTAACTATTTGTTTTTTCTTGGTTGATTTAAAGTTTAATTCTAATTGGGTAATGTTTCAGACATATATTTTAATTAAACATCGAGTTAGTTCACTCGCATGGCGGAATAAGCTAGAAAGGAACAACAAAACAGTTGGTACAGGGGAGGACGAGGAGGAGGGGGGGATAGACGGAGTTTCCATTGGGGTTTAATCGAGACGCTAAAAGGAACACTTTCTAGTGGGCATGCTAACCTTAAATTGTACTTAGAATGTAGAAAGAAATTGAAAGAATTTATATCTGTATAATTCAATACGACGGTGTTCATCTTACCTTGCATTCGTTCTAGGCCCGAAAAAAGTGCGTATAGAATTAAATACGATGCCCCCCCCCCTCTAGTACGAAATTAGCGCCTGGAACACACTAGCAAGCAACATGCAATTGTTTCGAAATAGCATAGCACTTTCAACAGACGTACTGTAAGAATGCAGATATAAATAGAAGTATATGAATAATAATGATCCTTAACCGTGGTTGAATGAATGAGTAAGTAAAGTGAGTGGTGGAGGTGGGGAGGGGGGTGTGAGAACAATAAATAAATATCACGGTATTTGAATATATAGATATTTTTTCAGGTTTTGGCGCGAGGGAGTGCCATCATTTTGAGTGGCTTTCTTAGGTGGTTCAGCAGCGGAAATTGATTATGCTAGACGTGCTAGCTAGAAGGAGAAGTAGAAGTTGCAAAAACCAAATGACACACATAGTGATATTGATTTTAACAATGACCTCCGCGGGCTATTCGGCGGGCAATTTTGTATTTTAAACTCACGAACTCCACTAATTAAAATGAATATTTTAAAATTAAAATTAGTAGTGGGAAATTTAAGGTTATCCCGTACCCTGTTTTTTAAGATTTCCTTACGTCATAGAATTTAAGGCTCCACCTTGCAACAAACAGGGAAGGAAAACGTAGAAAGAAAAAA